>JASCZW010013284.1:0-26099 GCA_034211315.2 Aedes japonicus
AAAACGATGTGAAAAACAAGCAGCATCTGTCAAACCAAGGGCACGTATATTATAAGTTTTACTGCTGTGTGGAAAATCGGCATGCGTAATTATGTATGATGAATCCTACGTGAAATTTGAGTATAAGACGCTTTCGGGTGACCAGTTCTACACGGTTCGTGCTAGTCAATTTAATGACGATGCCGTATGTTAATTTTGTCCGGAAGATTTTGGTGAAAAATCAATTACTTAGCCATCAATTTGTGAGTGTGGAATGCTGACTGCTGATGTTTATGTTCAGGAAAGCTTAGAACCGCGCTTGCACTCCATGATCTGGAAACATGATAATACCGGAATTGCTTTTGGCATCAGTGCATTACGAGAAGGAAATAGTAGGCTGGTATAATGCCAACGGAGTCGAATTCGTACCCAAGAAGATGAAGGCTCCAAACTGTCCCCAGGAAAGATAAATTGAAACGTTTTGGGCTCTGATAAAGCATATTTGCGCAAACATGTTTAGGCAGTGGATTCCATCAAAACTTTTGAAAGAGACTGGATAAAATTATCACAAAAGCATTGACAAACAGTCTGTGCTAATGCCAATCAGCAGTTTTAGATCAAAAGTCCGCACTTTGGTAAACGATTAAATGGATCTCGGAAATGTCACGTTGAACTGTAGAAGAATATTGTAGAACATAACAGTGCAATACTAACGCAATTTACCTAAAAACCGAGCTCGTATTGTTATTTAAAAATCATGCTTAGACTTATTGGGACAGTCTGTTTGTTTATTTTTCGGAAACATGTATTGGAATTCCCTACTCTTTAAGAAATATGTGTGTCTTCCCTCAACAATAATATAACATATTGGTGGATCTTTATTTTGCCGGTCACTGTATCTTCAAAATTAAGCCCTGTAATTATGGAGCAATTTATAGAAATCGAGTCGACTGTCCACTTTGCTGCTGAACCCCTTAATTTAAGATCATGATCGACAAATTTTTGTCAATTATTCGACTCAATCGGTTGATCGGAAACTACTGACTAATCTGTCAAATTGTGTCGTGCAAGGGTGTGTTTTGATATGCGTTTTTCATTGGTTCAGGGTAATTGACTGAGCAAGGTAAGAAACGCACTAAACAATTTTTTTTGCAGTTGAATTAACAGAAACACAATTTACTGCTAGCAACAAAATGTCTAATTACATATAAATCAAAAGAAATTACCGTCAGTTCGAGATGGTTCATGGATCTGATTAAATTTAATTTGGACATCGCCAGAGGCTTTTTGTAGCGCGGAGCCAGCAAAACTAATGCTATCAATTCATTAGGACCTTTGGGTTGGAATAACAGAAAGTAAATTTCATTTTCTCGTTTGTGATCCTAATATTAACTTTCATGCCCAGTCCGTTGCCATACGGAGACTCAGAACAACAGAAAATGTGATGAGCTTTTGAAATTAATCTTAGAACACTGATTTCTCTTTTTAAGTACTTCTAAACGCATTATTTCAGTACATTTGCGCTTGGGATTAGCATATCGACCCATGAGTTAAGTTATTTATGAAATTATTCCTTGAATGTTTCTCGCAGTCTAGAAAAAAAACTTCTAAGTAGTTCAAACAGGTATATCATAAAATATTCAAGGCCAAGCATCTTCGAAGTTCAAGATCATATTTCCCAGAAGTTAAGGAAAGAACTTCCCAGAAAATCAGGAGAGGACTTCGCAGAACACCAGGAAGAAGTTTAGAGACAGGATTAGTTAGAAGTTTGAAAGTTTGAGAAAAGAGAGAGCGCTATAAAAATTTCTCAAAACTAGCGAAACAAATTTCCAAAAAGTCCAGAACGTCTTAGACATTAGAGAACGAACTTCTCCGCAGTTCAGGAAAGGAATTTTCAAACGGTCCAGAAGAAACTTTCCAAAAGTTTAGTTGGAACTTCCCAGAAATGCTAGAGAGAATAAGGATTTCTCATAGCACATGAAGAAACCTCTGAAAGAACAGAAAGAAACTTTCAAGAATAATAGTGGGTATTTCCTGGTAGTTTTAGCAATATTTTCTCAGAAGTTCAGAAACAAACTCCCCAAATTTCAGAAGAAGACTTCAGTAAGAAACTTCCAACTAATTTAAAGGAATTTTCCAAGAAATTCTTGAAGGGACTTTCCCAAAGTTTTGGTGAAATTTTCCTCCTTACCAGATATTTAAACAGAATTAGCTCAGGAAACCTTTTCCCAGAATTTATGAAAAATCTTAACAGAGAGGGCACTATAAATAAGTTCATGAAAGAATTGCTCGAAAATTTAAAGAAACTTCTTTGAAGTTCAAGAAAGGACTCTCCAGAAGCTCTGAAGGAAATTTCCTAAAAGCTTAAATGGAACTACTCATAAGAGCTTGAGAGCTTCCTTGAATTACGGAAATACTTCTAAGAAAAACAGGAAGAAACTAACCAGAAGTATAGGGGCTACTTTCAAGTAGCTAAAGTAGTATTTTTTAGAAATTTAGGAAACTTCACCGAAGTTCAGAAGAAAACTTCCCTGAAGTTCCGAAGAGGACTTCTCAGAAGTACAGCGCAGAGCTTATAACAAATTTCAGAAGATTTCTCAAGAAATTTTAGAGAGAACTTTCCCAAATGTTTGGCAGAAAGTGCGAGGATGCAGTTCTGGATGAGACTCATCAAAAGTTTAGATAGTAAGGAAGTTCAGGAAAAAACTTGGAAACTGTTCTTGGAAGGTTGGGTTGGGTTGTTCAATGTTAATTTACAAGGAAATCCAGAGGTGACTGCCAAGAAGTTTATGAGAAAACTTGCTATAATTTCAGCAGAAAACTTCCAAAAATTTCGAGATAGAGCTGTGTTAAAGATCAGGAAAAAGCATCTCTGAAATTCAAGAGCTAATCATTGACGAAGAAAAGAAGCAGTCTGTACAAAAATCATTCATATGACCATACATATGCATTTCTCATGACACTTTATTGATATATGGTAAACACCATCTACCCAACCGTTCACATCGTTACTTTGAGCTTAGACATGAACTCGTGTACGAATTATAATTACTTGGTTTCCATCTGACTTTGTTTAAGAGATTTGAGCGGTAAGAAAGCTTTCCTGAAGTTTAGCAGGGAAATATAATTTTTTTTCAAGAAGTTTATCAATACATCAAAACAGTTCGGAAAATTCTACAAAATTCAGCAAATCCTCAAAAACTCTAAAAAAATCATTGGTTCTGAAAAAATCACAACTTAGCGTACCAGAAGCTTAGGAAAAAGAATGAATGCTTCCAGAAGGTCATAGAACTTTGAGATAAAATCGTGAGATCGATAAATGCATATCTATACAGCAACCTTTGAATGTTAATAGCTTCAGTACCATCACGCATTATTTGGTAACAACTAAGGTCTGTAATCGAAAAAATGCACCATTTTTATCCGTGTGTAACTTTTTCGTCTTTGGGTAAAAATTGATGAAAATCTGGGTATAACTAGTTTGGAGTGATTTGTTTACATGTGCAAAATTTTTCAGTGGTTATTGAGGTTATTGAGATGTCATCGAACCAAGAAGAAAATCGCCGGAGAATTTTGCGCGGAAAACCTGACTGGACCATGAGTTGCATCGGAAGACAACCCATACAACTATGTTTCGGGTGGTAAAATCGTTTAAAGAGTCCCAGACGACCGGGCGGCGAGCTGAAAGTGGAAGAAAATTGAAGACAGCTGACCCTGTGAAGGTCCGGAAGGTGTTGGATTATTTCAAGTGTAATCCGAACCTTTCGATTCATGACGCAGCTCTGAAGGCAAAGTGTTCCACCGGGTTTGTTCAGCAAACCATGAAACGAGCTGGGCTTCGTGTAGTCAAGGTCCGCAAGGCACCGAACAGGACACGGTGGCCAAATCCCGCGCAAGGAAGCTGTATCGAGTGGTTAACGAAACCGATGTTGTGTGGTTAAGGATGACGAAAACTACATCAAGGCACACGCAAAGCAGATACCGGGGCTGGAATTCTACGTTGCCAAATCACGGTTTGATGTTCCGGAAGGCATAAGGAAGAAGGAAAGGCATAAGGCATAAGGAAACTGGACATATTCGCCAACAAAAATTGCTCTGGCAGGCCATATGCCAATGCGGTAAACTGAATAAACCGTTATGGAACCGTTGCTCGCTCACTGCAAACCGTATATCTGTACCGACCAGCACGGATTCATGGCTGGTCGCTCCACTGCTACCAACCTGCTGTGCCTTACTTCTTACGTTACTGACAGTATGGCGAAACGCGCCCAAACGGATGTCATTTACACCGACTTGTCTGCAGCCTTCGATAAATTGAACCACCGCATAGCTATTGCCAAACTGGACAGGCTTGGGATCAACGGATGCCTGCTGCAATGGTTTCAATCGTACCTCACAGACCGTCATCTGACTGTATTCATAGGAGATTGTCAGTCTCACATGTTCAAAGCCACGTCTGGTATACCGCAGGGTAGTCACTTGGGACCGTTGATTTTTTGTTCTACTTCAACGACGTAAATTTGGCTTTCGAAGGACCTCGACTATCATACGCAGATGACCTAAAATTCTATCTTCGAGTGCACTCACTCGACGACTGTCGCTTTCTTCAACGTCAGCTAAATGCTTTTGCCGACTGGTGCACATTGAATCGTATGGATGTCAACCCGGCCAAATGCACGGTTATCTCTTTTTCGCACAAGAAACAGACTATTTTATTCAAGTATGTCTTGTTGGGCACCGAAATTGAGCGCGTCAGTCAAGTCAAGGACTTAGGAGTAATTCTGAACACCCAACTCACCTTCAAGCAGCATATCTCGTACGCTGTCGGCAAAGCCTCCTGCGTTCTGGGGTTCATCTTTCGGATTGCTAAGGACTTCACGGACATCTACTGCCTCAAATCGTTGTACTGCTCCTTGTGTCGTTCTATATTAGAGTATTGCTCGGTTGTGTGGACTCCTCCTTACAACAACGGTGTCGTTAGAGTAGAGGCTGTTCAACGACGGTTTTGAGATTTGCGCTACGTAAACTACCGTGGACGGATCCCTATCGTTTGCCAAGCTACGAAAGCTGTTGCCGTCTAATTAACCTGGAGTCCCTGTTAGCCCGTAGAGATACAGCCAGGGTTTTATTCATCGCAGACATCTTGCAAGACCGCATCGACTGTCCTGATCTTCTGGAGCAATTCAATATCAACGTGCAGCCCCGAGCCCTGAGGAATAGTTCGATGCTGCGGTTACCTCCACAACGAACCAAATACAGTATGTTTGGCGCAATTGACGGTTTACAAAGACTTTTTAATAGGGTTTCCGCCTTGTTTGATTTTAACATGACTCGCCAGATGCTTCGTCGTAAGTTTAGTTATTTTTTTAAAGACCTGTCTAATTCGCATCGATAGTGTAATTTTTAGTTTGTTTTATGTCCTGACCATTAATGTACCGTTCTAATTTAGCTTTAAGTAACATCATTGGGATTTGTACATAATCTGTTGATGAATAGAAATAAAAACCGTACATCACAACGGGTACCATTAATAGCGAAATTTACCACACCGCGTGCCTCCAGAAGCGTCTGCTGCCCTTCCTGCGGTTATTATTTTGGCTGGAATTGGCATCATGCAATCACGCGCGATCGACGTTGGATTGGTACAGAGACAATAACGTTGTTTTTGTACCAAAAACTGTCAACTCCCCCCAAATTCACCAGTGATTCATCCGCTGGAAAGATTTTGGGCCACAATGAAGGCCAAAGTTCGAAAATCGTCCAAGGTGTTTAAGTACGAGCTGAAGTTGAAGAAATAATGGATGAAAGTGACCAAAAAGTTCGGCTCCACCATTGCACAAAATGTAATGAGGGTCTTAAGGGAAAGCTACGGGCTTTCAGCGATAGTAAGGAAATTGAATAAAGTAATTATGCCGAAACATAATCCATATGAATAAGTTCATTCCCAGAAAATCTAACTTAAAATAAATTTTTGGCGAACACTTTTGTCTGGTGCACTTTTTTCGAGTACAGGCCTTAGATAGCAAGCCCTCTTCTGAATCATCTTGGAAATCGACACTTGTTCACGTATTAACTTCCCTGAAATGTACTTCAAATCGCAACTTTGAAATATCGTCCCAATGAGGTTTTTTGAATAACAAAAACAATAGAGTAATTCACAAAACAAGAGTGATAAATGTCAATACTTATTCTTCGACTGTCAAAAATGACAGTTAAATTGATGAAAGTCCTGAATTACTGCATGATGTAATATTTCAAAGACATTTTGAAAAATTTCAGCACTACAGTTAACAGTTGAATTCCGTTGCCGACTCGAGCAGTTTCAGTCGGCTTCTGTAATGCGCAATTTCGCTCAACTCGACAGTGACAAGTGACAAGTCGAGTAGTTCGACTCGACTTCTATAATTAACCCCCGTATTTGGTATCCCTCGTTATTAAATTCAGTTACATTTGTAAAGTCTGCAGGCAGTCAGAAATTCATAGCCGATGGTGCCTCTGATCATGCGTAAGTCTTTTGATTTTTATCTCATGCAGTGCATTGATGTTGTCTCTAATCTGCTCCTAAAAATTGATGTGTAAATTCCTGTTGAACTAAACCGAAACTAAATTTTCTTTGTTTTATTTTTCTTTTGATTTTACTATATTCATTACCCATGCCTAGGGACCGTTTTGCTTACAGTTTGGATTATCAACGGTCCAAAGCAGCTAAATTACTTCAACTGAATGCGCAAAAAAAGCTGTTCCCCACAACGCCATCGTCAGCATCCACCGGAGCCCATTTATGCTGCACAGTGCAAACAGAGGAAAAACTCGTGCTCCAGGAATTTCGTATCACTTCCAATAAAATTACTTTTATCTTTCTAAAAAATTAATCCCCTTTGAATACATGGACACTGTTGGACGTGCTGAGACTAGTCCTTCTTCCCCTCAGCAGCATCCAAACCACGATGGCACAAAAGGTCTGTAAAAGTTGATTTCTCATACCAAACCCAACTCAGCCGACCACCGCCCACCAAACCAACAACCCGCTCCCACCCGATCCGGGGTTTCTGTAAAACCCTCACATCGCTTTATCTCCGCATCCTAAAATATGTAGACCGAAAAAGTTGCAAAAAAAAAGAAGCTGGAATAGGAAAATCGAGCGCCAGTGAAAAGGAAAAAGCATTTCTAGAATATAAATTTTCGGCTTTTCCATCCCCCGCAGGCATCAGTACGTGCACTCATTCCATCCACCCTCATTCCACACATTAATTGCTACACATTATTTTCAGCTGAGATCTGTTATCTCTGTACATACAGGAACCGGTCCAAACGACCCAGCGGCAAGACTCTCTCCGACTCGGAACTCCGATCGGAGCGCTCTATCATGGCTACCCGAAAACACACATCCACCAAGGGGATAAAATAAAGATGGTGAACGGTTCCTCGACCCCTCCACCACCCCACCGCCGTACCCGACCAAGCAGCAGCGATGCGAAAACCTTCCAGAAATCCACCCATCCGTTGTTGTAAGAGGTAACTACCTACAGTTCCCCCTTTGGTACAGTTCCAGAGTGCTGCTGCTGCTGCTGCAGACCCGGTCCAGGCGATATCAACAATATTCCCAGCGCCCGCCTGTGGAACTGGAATGGGACAAATATAATAGTGAACTTTTCCTTATTTCTCCTTCATTATGAATTCAGAGCATCCTAAAACCAGCCGCTTTCCCAATCACCCACCCAGCGCAGCGCCTCTCCTGGTGAAGTTGTGATTCAGCCTAGATGGCCGTCGTCGTCGTCGTCGTCGGTTGGCCTAGCAATGTTGTAAAAAGCATACCCTGGCTGTGAGTTTTCCCCCTTTTTCTTTTGGCACGTTTATTTTTCACCCTCGCTCAATTCGTGTCCATTTTATGCAATCCACAGTGGTGCCTGCCAGCCTGGATGGGTAGTAAGCATTCTTTCTCATTTTCATCGGCGGTCAATGGGGTGATTGTGGCCATGATTGGTTGCGATTCGAATGAAGAGATTTTCTCATCCAGGTGGGATTTGATTATTTTTACGGAAATTTTGGTGCGTTCTTAAGGTCTGTATTCAGCAAGAATGGTAGTTTTTGAATCGTAGTTTGAACACCGGCTACAAATAGCAACTCCACTCTAGCGACAACCACCCAGGGAAGAACGGACTATCTCCAACCTCCAAGTTTCCTAACTGCTGCTGCTGCCAGAAAGAATCAAGTAGGAAATGTGTCGGTGTGTGCAAGTAATTCCAGCAAGCGTGTAGAGAGGAAAACCCTCCACCTCCGGACGACTGCGACTTAGAGCAGTTTAGATATACCGAGCGCTTGTAGGTGCCCCATCAGCAGCTCATTTCGAATAACCTACCACCACACAGAGAGTGGTAAGGACACTAGCATCGTCGTCGTCGTCGTCGTCGTCGTCGTGGCCGTCGGGGGAGTGGGTATTAGCATACTCCGGCCAGCAATGATTGCGTTTCCATATGAGTATGTTCCTTTTCTTTTCTTGCCACCTAGAAGCAGTGCCACCGCGGCAACTGCAAACGTCTCATGTGTCCTGCTCGCTCTAATCGTAGAGGATTCAACTTGACTGAATGGGTGAAGAAAGATGAGTGGTGGAAGCCAAACGGGGAGAGGTACCTGGGATTATATCTCGCATGTTTTATGCATAAGCTTACGGCTACACGTGACGTTGATGGAGGATTGCGAAACGAGATCATCCAAGGGGAGAAAGCAAGTAGGCAAGCCAGCGCACGGCGGGGCACAGTTTCTTGTAGATTTTATTTTATTGCTTGCCAGTAGTGGTCAAAAGACTGAACGCAGTGGGGGTGGGCCGAGATGCCGAACAGCGTTTCTATGGCGCCACATTTAATTATTTCTTTCGCTTCATAGTTCGGTTAACACCCACACACACACAGAGATTCGATGGAAGGGGAAGTAAATCTCCAGATACGAGATTAGATTCGTTACGATGGAAACACTCGCTGGAACAGACTTCTCGAAAACGTAACTAATCATCGATATGAACGATGGCGTTTTTCAACGAGTGGTTCTTTGGTGATTTGTATTAGCGTTTCTTGAAACTGTTTATCCGCTGTAGATGATTTAGGATCATTGCGAGTGACCGCACCTACCTGAGATCACTAATGCGTCCTTTTGTGCCACCCACGTGTACTTACAGACACTTTCGATGTTGTCATCATCAGTGCACTATGGTCCAGATCACGAATTTTGATGTTAATTAAAATTAGGGTGGTCCACATTTTCACGGAAATACAAAAACTATATTTTTTATTTACAGAAATAGACGTTTATAGTCTTGGGCAAAGTTGTAGCGCAAAAAAATTCATGGAACTTTTATCTATATACTTTTTTGTAGCTTGAAAATTAACCGATTTAGAGCAATTTTTCTTCATCAACTTAGGGTGTTCCATAAAAAATTGTTTTTTTTTTCTCTATTTTTTTTTATTTCAATTCCCACCGTAAATTTGTGTTGCGACGAGTTTTTGATAGACAAATTTTGCCACTAGCTTTAAACAATCAATAGTTATTGAAGTTTTTCTAAAAATAAATACGCCCTTTTCAAATGTTGATTTCTATGATTGGGGAAAACAAAATAAAAACTAAGACGTTATTTGAAAGTGCAATTTACATTGTTTAACATATGTGAAATTTATATTGTTTAACATATGTTTAAAAGTTCTACAACTCATCTGAACACAATTTTACGATGGAAATTGAAATAAAAAAGTAATGATAGAAAAGCTTTTTTTTTATGGTACACCCTAGGTTGACGAGCGAAAAGCTGCTCTAAATCGGTCAATTTTTAACCTTAAAAAAAATGGTGGTGGAACTTGAAATAAAAACGAAGGACCATTTTTTGATGTTGATTAAAACTAGGGTGGTACCCGTTTTCACGGAAATACAAGAACTTACTTTTTTATTTGCAGTAATAGACATTTAAAGTCTTGGGCAAAGTTGTAGCGCAGAAAATTTCATGGAATTTTTATATATACATTTTTGTGTAGCTTGAAAATTGACCGATTTAGAGCAGCTCAACTTAGGGTGTACCATAAAAAAAAGTTTTTCGGTCCTTACATTTTTATTCCAATTTCCATCGTAAATTTGTTTTCAGATGAGTTGTAGAACTTTTAAAGGCGCGTATTTGGATAAATTAATTTTGCCACTAGATTTAAGGGAAGATATTCAGTTAGAACGAGAAAAAAAACTCATTTTTGAAAACAAAATTTCAAGGGGAAGTTTTTACTCAAAACAATAGAAACTTTTTTACAATTGTAAGTGTATCCATGTATTTTTCTTTTATTGTAAGTGTATCCAAATATTTTTCAAAATTTTTAATCAAAATGGCGGCCGTTAGAGTGCGTTGAAAAAGTCGTTGTATTTTGCTTGTGCCGGCTCTCCTGGTCGCAGTTTTGATCTGAAACCGGCTAACTTTAAAAAATTACATCAATTACATTTACAGTTAGTAGATGAATAGAAAAATATAAGTTCAAAAAAAATTTACACTTATGGCGTAACTTTTTTGAAAAAATCCACATATTTTCAGCCATTTTATCACATTTTTCCATATTAAATAATAAAATATCACAATAACTTTTAATTCATATAGAAGGTAATACTATAATAAAGAAATCCTATAAGTTTCAGCTCAATCGAATAATTGGTTTTCGAGTTATCACCGGCATAAACTCCGAAAATGCTGTTTTGATAAAAACGCGTCGAATAAAGGTCTTCTCGGTCAAGCGTCTCTTTAAACCTGCTACGCGCGAAAGAAGCGTCTTCAAAAAACGATCAAAAGAAACACTTGGAGTTCGAATTTTGAAAAAAGAGCTTCCGGAGCGTATTCCACGGGAAATTTACTATTTGAAATTTAAAATTTAAAATTTGAATTTTTTGGTCGTTCTAACTGTATATCCCCCCTTAACCAATCAATAGTTATTGAATTTTTTGTTCCAAAACCATCCCAGATTCAAAAGTAATTTTCTCAAGATACAGAAATAATTTATCTCTTGTTTTCACATATGTTAAACAATATAAATTGCACTTTCAAATGACGTCTTAATTTTTATTTTGTTTGCCCCAATCATAGATATCAACATTTGAAAAGGGCGTATTTTTTTAAAGAAAAACTTCAATAACTATTGATTGGTTAAAGCTAGCTAGCTAAACTTCGGTGGGAATTGAAATAAAAAAGTTAGAGCAAAAAAATAACATTTGTTTTATGGTACACCCTAAGTTGATGAGGTTAAAATTGCTCTAAATCAGCCAATTTTCACGCTAAAAAAAGTTTACGCTGGGAGAATGTTTCCCCGTAAATTCGTGATCTGGACCATAGTGCAGTTTTGTAAATAGTCATTTCGACTCTATTGGATTATATTACCGATATCTTCTTTTAGATGCCGAGTCTTCCGGGTCTGAATGATCATGAAATTGTAGAATTTTGATAATTATACAACTTACAAAAAGTTGGAGCCACACGAAATATGTGTAGATTTTTAACGTTAATAACCTCTTAATAACAAAATATTTGCACCAAACGATTGTTACATTCACTACGCGAAGATTTCGATATTGTAAACAATTGTTTTCAAACATTTTACTGTTGAGAAAATTATACATTTGAAGCACCAGCAAAACAAGAATCAACCAATCGCGTGCATCTGAACGGTTGTTTCCATCATTTAGAGAGTGTTTCGATCAAAATTTGGTCGACTTAAGGGGGGATATACAGTTAGAATGGCCAAAAAATTCATTTTTTTATTGCATGAAAAGCTAGTAAATTTCCCGTAGAATACGCTCCTGAAACCTTTTTTGGAAAATCGAACTCCAAGTGTTACAGCATTTTCGGAGTTTATGCCGGTGATAACTCGAAACCGAACTATTCGATTAAGCTGAAACTGATAGGATTTCTTAATGATAGTATTACCTTCTATATGAATTAAACATTATTGTAATATTTCATAATTAAATATCAAAAAATGTGATAAAATGGCGAAAAATGTGGATTTATTAAAAAAAAAAATACGCCAAAAGCGCACATTTTTTTTTTCAATTCATCTACAAATTTTTAATGTAGTTAATGTAATTTTGTTGGGTAAGAAGTTTTCAGACCAACACTGCGACCAGGAAAGCCGGCACAAGCAAAATACAATGACTTTTTCAACGCACTCTAACAACCGCCATTTTGCTGTTTTTTTTTGTATACTACATGGATACACTTATAATTAAAAAAATGTTTCGATTAATTTGAGTAAAAACTCTCTCTTGAATTTTTTTTTCCATAAGGATTTTTTTTTCTCGTTTTAACTGTTTATCCCCCCTTTACTCTTTTCCTTTTATCTGCACGAAAAAAATTTTGCACACCCCTCATTTTGAAGATGTGTGCGTGTAGCATCTTGCCTCTATTTTGATTTCGGGATAAGCACTTTAGTTATCAAAATGTCGTCGAAGGAAGAAAAGCAACGTATCAAAATTTTGCACGTACATGGCAAAAATTCAAACTACTCTCATGCCAAGTTTTCGAAATTGATGAATGTGGCTAAATCAACTGTTACCAGTCGAGACCTTGAGCAACGTTTTCCTTGTGACTGGAACCATCAACCAGGAAATTTATCTGAGCGAGTGCCTACAAAAACGTCGTCTGCCTTTCCTGAAGCGACACAATTGTTCCGTTCTATTTTGGCCGGATTTGGCATCTTGCCATTACGGAAAAAGGCCATGGAGTGGTATGCTGCCAACAACGTTCTCTCCCAACACGCTAGAGTTCCACCCAATCGAACAATATTGGGCCATCGTCAAGCGGAACCTTAAGAAGACTCAAAAACCTGTTGTGAGCGAGAAGCAATTGAAGGCAAACTGACGTTCTGCGGCAAAGAAAGTGGACAAGGAGACTTTGTTTGTTTATTTGTTTATTTGTAGTTGTACATTTCATCTGACATATGTTTGTCTTAATGAATAAACCAGTTAACGCTAGCATTAAAATAATCGTCTTATAAAAGTAGTCAATGGCATATTTGAATTGAACAAGGAATAAACACTATTAAACGCATCGGCAGCAGCACGCAGGGGTTCTTTCATACCATAAATATGATTACGAGGCACAAGGTGTAAAAAGTTTCGCTGCCGTATCACTCGTTCAGGTGCATAGAAGCTCAGTTGATTGAGAAGTTCCGGAGAGTCAATTTCGCCGGTGATCACCTTAGCTGCAAAAACAGCTTGCACTCTGCGCCTCCTTCGTTCTAACGTATCGATTCCAAGCAATCGACACCGATCTTCGTAGGCAGGAAGGTTTGCTGCTTCTCGCCATGGTAAAGGTGATACGGTCAAAATTTGGGCTAAGGGAAAACGCGTGTAACCGGTGAAATCGTTTATTTAACAAATCAAATTAAATTTATTTTTCAAGTTCAATTAGTATGAAAATTCAGGAAAATATTCAGTTAGGCTTCCGCTTTCCAAATCCGAATTGCTGGGCCTTACGCTTGACCCCTGCCATCAGATTTTGTACAGCCACCGTATCCACCTTCTTCGCCGCAGAAAGCCAGTTTGCCTTGAACTGCTGCTCGTCCTTAGCAGTTTTTTTGGTCTTCTTTAGGTTCCGCTTGACAATAGCCCAGTATTTCTCAATTGGGCGGAGCTCGCGTGTTGGAGGGTTCTTGTCCTTGGGAACCACCTGCACGTTGTTGGCGGCGTACCACTCCATGGCCTTTTACCGTAATGGCAAGATGCCAAATCCGGCCAAAACAGTACGGAACAACCGTGTCTCTTCAGGAAAGGCAGCAGACGTTTATTCAAACACTCTTTCACGTAAATTTCTTGGTTGTCAGTCCCGGAAGCTATGAGAAATGCTGCTTTTCGAAGCCACAGGTACAGATGGCTTGCCAAACCAGATATTTTTTTGCGAACTTTGACAGTTTCGTGTGCTTGAATATATCTGCTACCTTTCCCTTCCTTTTGCCGTATAAAACTCCTGTCCCGGAAGCTGCTTGTAGTCGGCTTTGACGTAGGTTTCGTCGTCCATTACCACGCAGTCAAACTTCGTCAGCATCGTCGTGTACAGCCTCCGGGATCGCGCTTGGCCGTCGTATTTTGTTTATCATCGCGATTTGGAGTCACTACCTTCTTGTAAGTCGATAGTCCGGCTCGTTTTTTGGCCTCGATGCACGGTTGTAGACGATTCACCCAGTTTATTTGCGGCATCTCGGAGAGATAGGTTAGGTTTCGCTTGAAACTACCGGCAACTCTCTTTGTCGTCTCAGCGGCTTCCGGTTTTCGATTTCCCCCCGATCCAGACTTCCTGGCTGTCGACAAACGTTCCCCAAACACTTTAATTACATTTGTAACGGTTGATTTGGCAACTTTTAGCGATTTTGCCAACTTTGCGTGCGAGTAGCTCGGATTTTCGCGATGCGCAGAGCAAAATTTTGATACGCTGCTCTTCTTGCTTGGACGGCATTTTGACAGCTGAAGAGTGAATTCCAAAATCAAAATAGGAGCAACATTCTACACACACACACCTGCAAAATGAGGTTTGTTCAGGTTTTTTAAATGCAAAATTGAAAGAAATACGTCAAGTTGATATTGACCAAATTTTGACCGTATCGCCCTTTAATGCAGTGATTACTCGGTAGAATAGTATGAAATCTTCGCATTGTAGGATAGTATTTCCTCCGCCGCAGCATGACTTCCCACTCGCAGCACACCGTTGTCATCAGCAAACAGTGTAAGTTTCATAATTCCACTCGATGAATCCAGTTGTCTCCCCAACGTGCGTTGATCCTCCCGTTTCTGCTTCAAGATCGCGACTTCCTTGAGAAACACTTCGGATTGTGCAATCTGCCACAAGATGCCTTCCGTCTTCTGTAGTTCCTAACTTGTGTTTCCAATTGTATCCTTTGAGTCGGTTCACAGCTTGTTGATGAAGTGATAAACGTATGCCATACACTGGAGCAAACGTTCAAACCTATCAGCGTCCACCATCAGTTCCACGACCAGATGACTTGAACGGTTGAAGCTCGAAGTTCTCTGTCACGTTTATCCACATTCTCGTTTACACACATCCTTTGTTTCGATCCATAGCCCATAATTCTTGGTGTTCATATAGAAATTCTGGCTGTCTACGTCGCAAGCAGGACCTTTCCCTTCCTTTAGTTGCTTCATCTGCAACGTTGACCTTTGTTGATACCCATCTCCATTCGTCGACGCTTGATAAACTTAGCATTTCGTCGATTCTGAAGGCAACAAACTGGCGATATCTACGCTCATTAGATTTTATCCATAAACTTACTGTGGACAAATCGCTCCAAAAGCAAGTTTTTTGGATCTTTAGCGTAGGATTTTGCTCTATCGTTTTGCGCAGGTGAGCCCCCAGCAACGCTGCCATCAATTCCAGTCGTAGTATTGAAAGTTCTCGAAGAGGTGTGACCTTGGCGTAACCGTGAAGATCAACATCCGACGGATTGGGGCACATATGTAGTTGTCCACGGAGAATTTCTCTTTCTGGCCTACGTAAGCTTCCACATACAGCCCAGCCGATTCTAGTTGTAGTAGCTATTGGCTCATTCAACTTTCCATCTCGGATCCTAAGAGTCGCTAGCAGATGGGAATTACTGAGCCCTATCAATATACCCGGTACAGCAGTATGCTCTTCACCGGAAGATTGCTTAGGTGTGAAAACCTTGTTGAAAGTTCCTTGAAATCCAACGTTTGTTGTGGAATGCCCAAGTTCTCCACCGTGTACACATCCGATACCTTGTACCGTTTAATTCTGCCAGCTTCCAATAACTCCAAGTTTTTTTTTTTTTTTTTATGTAAGTTCACTACTACACACAACTATTTTCTTATTAACACCTCCCGTCCATTGAAGTTACAATGATTTCACTCTGCCCTCAGCGCCCAATTCCTCGGTAATCGAACATTCGACGAGCGTGGCCAAGGATCCGTCATCGAGGAAAGCAAATGTGTTAAGCTGACCTCTTTGGCCGAACAAGGTAACTGGTAGGATTCTGAATAGTTATAAAGAGGACAACTGACGATGCACTGTAATTTTCGTCCGATTTCGATTCAACCGGTGCCTCAAAATGTAGCAAGTGGAGGTGCCGCTTATTGCATTCGTTGACCCCACAAGTTAAACCTTACACGGCCAACGTGAATGTGCTACGAGACAACGTGTGCAAAGGTTGTGCGCCTTGACCACCAACGACTGTCCAAATCGAGTCCTCCAGACTCTCACATCTATCAGCCCGAGGAGCTGGAGTAGCCCCCCTCACTTTGGCGATCATATTGTTGACAATTTGTTCTAGACGACCATACAGGTGCTGGAGTACCGACAAAATCTGAGGTACCGTTGACGGATACAGTTCCTTTGGCGGTTCCTCTTAAGCTGCGTTGAAAGTGCAGAAAGTTTTCGGCATTGAGTATGCACAGATCTCCGTGGGAGTGTTGAAAGCGGCCAGTCTACTGGATCACCGAAAAAAAACGGGCAATTTCTTAGTGACCACTTGCCTATTTGCTGCTATTTGCTGGGACGATGGTCCTAAATAACCGAATGCGGGATTAGGAAACGAAACCTGGATTGGGGACCAACTCAGGATGAAGTTGTTGAATCCCAGGATTCCCTATGTTACTCTGTCGTCTACTTCTGGAGGACCTTCATTAATGAAGGGTGAACGTGGTGGTGGGAGTGGGGACTATTGTACTGACTGTTTCCTGACAAACTACGTACCCCATGCAATTCAGTTACATTTTGTGGAAATAGTTGTGAACTAGTGTAACCACTAACCGACGGTTGACCTTCGTTACGTACTTGACCAACAGCTTTTAATAGTAGAACTTCATCCCGTAGTGTCCAGTACTTCTTCTAAAGTCCGCAGAGGAATGGGTTCATGTTCCCGTTGGAGTAGCTGCTGCTAACGGGGATTGTAGTTGATGTTCTGCGTCTTGCAGACGCTGATTCTCCTCTTCCAATTCAGTATTCTGCCTCTGGATTGCTGAATATTCTCGATTACGATGTTCCAGCTGATTTCGCATATCGGTCTCCGATTCCGTACGGTTTCCTCAGATGCGCCCGCCATGATGATTCTCCATCTTCTCTTGAAATCATCAGAGTTTCCGCTTAGCTAGAGCCCAGTACTTATCTATCGGGCGAAGTTCTGGACAGTTTGGTGGATTGGCTGTTTTTGGCACGTATTTGACCTCTTGTACATTATGCCATTCCAGTACGGATAATGCCGAGGGAAGTAAAACCAAAGAATGGAAGATCGCCGATGTGTTGATAGACGAAGTCGACCGCCGACCTCCGAAGAACATGCGTCAATGCAAGACGGCGTTAGAATCGAGCGTAGAAGAACGCTGGTCGCCGCGAAGGTCGCACTAAAGAGGGAGATAAAGGCCAGCAAGCGAACCTGGTTTGAGGGCTCTGTGTCAGAAGGCCAATACGATTCCGTAGGGTGACGCATATTGGGTAGTAATGTTCAAAACCAGAAGATCAGCGGCTCCAGCCGTGCAATCATCAGAGCTGCAGCAGGTGATCGTGGTAGGGCTCTTTGCGAACCACGACCCGGGAACATGGCCCCCGCCGCAGTAGTCCCATGACCAGCGTTCCAGTATCCCAGACCTTAACGCTGTCATAGCTAAGGAAGGGTGGGTGGCTTAGCCGAACACTCATGACCACGTGGGCATTTACAACGGCACAGCGGGGATCAACGACGAGGCGACAGTGACGAACGAAGAACTCATTGCGATAGCAAAGTCGCTAAAAAGGTGAACATAGCGCCGGGGTTGGATGGTATTCCAAACCTCACCATCAAGACGGCTATCTTGCTCGATCCCAAAAGGTCTAGGGTGGTGATGCAAAGGTGTCTGAACGAGGGCGTCTTTTTGGACGTCAGGAAAACTCAGACCCTAGTGTTGCTACCAAAGATAGGGAAGCCACCAGGATACAGTGGGTAAGGTGCTCGAAAGGGTAATCCTCAACAGACTGACAACGTACACTGAGAGTACAGGCGGTCTGTCTAATAACCAGTTTGGCTTCCGCAAAGGGAAGTTGACGGTGGATGCCATCCTGTCCGTCACCAAGACGGCTGAGGTGGCAATCCACCGCACGAGGCGAGGAGTGCGATACTGTGCAGTGGTCACCCTTGACGTGAGAAACGCATTCAATAGCGCCAGTTGGGTGGCTATCGCCGACTCGCTCCAGCGCCTACAGGTTTCTGGGTACCTGTACAAGATTCTCGGAAGCTACTTCCAGAATCGCGTACTGGTATATAATACAGAGGCAGGCCAGAAACGTGTACAGATCACCGCAGGCGTCCCACAAGGTTCGATCCTGGGTCCGGTGCTATGGAACACGATGTACGACGAGGTACTGCGGCTTGAGTTCCCGAGCGGGGTAAAGATTGTCGGGTTCACAGACGACATTACCCTAGAGATATGTGGTGAATCCATCAAAGAGGTCGAGTTAACGGCCTCACAATCCATTGGCATTGTGGAGAGATGGATGAGCTCCAGGCAATTGGAGCTAGCCCACCATAAGACTGAGGTCACGGTGGTGAATAATAGGAAATCGGAGCAACATGCGACAATCAGTGCAGGTAACTGCACAGTAGAATCGAAGAGGTTCTTGAGGTATCTTGAGGTCATGACCGACGATAAGGTGTCATATATCAGTCACGTCGATTACGCCTGCAAGAAAGCCTCTATGGCTATATCGGCATTATCCCGCATGATGTCGGAATAGCTTGGCAGTGCAAGGAGTAAGCGTAAACTCCCGGCCAGTGTCGCCCTGTCCATACTTAGGTACGGCGGGCCGGCATGGATCACCGCCATGAGAACCAAGAGCTACGTTAGAGAGTACGCCACAGGATTATGTGCCCAAGAGTGGTTAGTGCATACCGAACGGTATCCGCATGACGCGGTCTGCGTCCTAGCAGGGGATAGTGCCAATAAGCATTGTCATAAAAGAGGACGTAGAGTGCTTCGAACAACATGGTACAAGCGGTATTCGAAAGCCCACTAGAGCCGCATCCATGGTTAAGTGGCAAAGGGAATGGAACAAATCCACCAAAGGTCGGTTGATCCATCGACTAATCATGGCAATTCACGGCAATTTGCGGCAATGAGAAACGCTGTTCCACTTGCGGAGAGAAACATGAGGATGTCACCTGTGCAGATTACACACAAAACTGTCCTTTCTGCAAGGAAACTCCTCCTCATACTCTCTGGTCGTGCCCGGTGTTCAAACAATGCGGTGAAAAAATTGGAACGCTCACTTAAACATCGTTTAGGCACTCCTTCTTAGAAATCGTGAAAAAAAATCCTCCCCATCACCCAATGCAAACACAAATTCCTTTGCTGCTCTATCGGATGACAAGTATGACTTTGATTTGTCTGAACGCGGAACATCATCCAGTTTTCAGGAAGATGCTTCGCGGGAGCGAAGACGCGTTCACCCACGGAAAGTAGCTGAACAGAAGTTCCATATCAGCTTGTCCAATTGAAGGATAGGTGGAAAAGGAAAATGCAATTCTTCATGGTTTTTGTAGTACTAACTACACATAGGAATTTCCATCTCTTCCGGAGACATCCATAACCTCTGATGCCTCGATTTTAGGAACAGAAACCCCTCAAAAACCTTCAAATGTCTGATCCTCTTGAAAAATTGGACTCTAAAGAAATGCAACACTTCCTTTTGTGCATATCTTTTTATTGCATGGGTAATGATTGATTAAATTTTAAATGAAACTTGGCGTAGAGATTAATATCAATATCTCTCACGCCAAAGTCACGAGTTCAAATCTCACCCAAACACCCAAAAAGGTATTCGAGTGACTACGATGGCAGATGAACCAGCCCAGGGCTGAAATCTCGATAATAAAGGACTAAAAAAAAGGTTTAGAGTGTAATAATTAGTGCAATGGCTTCCAAACAAGAGGTGCTTGGAAAATCCAGGCGTCCCACAGGTGGATTGCAAAACACTTGGGAATCGTCAATTTGACAATATTTTGTGTGGTAAAATTGGTCAAGGAGACCCAGATGATTCTGCGGTAAGCTAACAGTGGAAGAAAAGCGATGATGATCAACCCCGTAAATGCAAGAAAAGTGAGGGATTACTTCAAGCGCAATCCGAACCATTCGATTCGGGACGTGGCCAAGAAGGTCAATTCTTCCGTCTGGTTCGTGCTGGCAGACAATGAAGCAGGCCGAACTTCATGTCTTCAAGGTTAGCAAGGCGCCTAACCAAACCGATAAACAGTATACGATGGCCAAATCCTACGCCAGAAAGCTGTACCGCGAGAGGTGCATTAAAGCGAACGCCAATCCCGGAGTTTTTCA
The DNA here is from genome assembly GCA_034211315.2 of Aedes japonicus. NCBI lineage: Eukaryota > Metazoa > Arthropoda > Insecta > Diptera > Culicidae > Aedes > Aedes japonicus. The sequence continues at coordinate 20,320 of JASCZW010013284.1, forward strand.
TTGGCAAGTCCTTTGTTCCGGAGAAGTTCCAGAAAAAGAAGGTCGAGAAATTTTCCAAGAATTACTTGGTGCGGCTGATAATCCGTGGGTGCGGTAAATTCAACAAACCATATTAACGGCCGGCTCCATCATCGGGCAAGTATATAAAAAGAATTACTGCCCTTCCTCCGGTCCCACGAAGGTGACACTCTGTTTGTGTAACGATGTTGTGTTTGTGCCCAAGGAGGTAAATCCACCAAACTCGCCAGAATTTTGTCCAATAGAAACATTCTGGGCGACTATGAAGGGCAAACTCCGGAGGAAAGGGAAGGTCTTCAAAAACAACAAGGATTTGAAGAAAGAATGGATGAACGTGTGTAAGAAAGATGGCGCAAGTGTTGCACAGGATTTGAGGGGTAGCGTCAAGTCCAAGAGACGGACATTAAGCCTAGGAGAGAAGTATGAATTAAAAGCTTTGCAAGAACATAACTTTTATGTGTTTATTTATTCCCTGAGAGTTTTACATATATTCGACATTAAATGATTTTTTGGTGACCATTTTTGTTTGCTGCATTTTTTTCGAGTACAATCTTCGATAGCCTTGCTCTCAATGATTTTTTCTCCATTTTCCGGCAACAGTCACTCGTGAGCTGGTAGCAAAGATGAAGTCAAGGCGATTTCAGACGATGCACAGTGGTCCAGTAAACTACTTTAGGCAGACATGAGGTTTTCAATGGAAATTTGTGGTATCAGAGCATTGGTTACTTCTGAGAACTTATTGCAAACTTATTGTACTATAATTTGTATGAAATTTTTTTTTTCTTGCAGTAAACGCAAGAGTGGCGTATACTCTAACTTTTTCATGAGCCAATATCGTGAGATGATATGTTCAGCAAAGTTGTATAAATTACACTCTTGGTGCCTCATGGTGATGAGCGAACATCTCCTTCTACATCATAATCATTACTCCTCGCACGGAGAATACATAACATAACAATTAATGTATGTAAACCCATAAATGGTGGTAACCATTAATTATACTGGTGGGGACCAGTATCGCATCGCTTCACGATGTTTCTCTCCGAGGTCTCTACGTTGGAGACGACGAGGAAAAAAAAACTTTAGTGATCGTCAGTCGTTGCGAATCAAAACAAACCCAAAAAAGGAGAGAGTTCCTCTCCCATGTGCGCATCAGTAAACAGAGTGCACACAATAGATCGCTAAGAATAAACTATACAAGCCACAGTGGTACATGAGCGTCTTTCCATGCGTCAATTTTTGCCTGTTGAAGTGGCGGACTTGTTCCGTCGCTACAACCTACCCCGCAGTGGGATGTTAGGCAAAGATTGACGTCCATGGTTCGAGTACCATTGGATACATGCCCTTTCGCTCAATTTTCAAAAACATCTGTTAACTTTCCTACCTGCCGCACTCTGACAGACCTTTCAACACTTTCTCTCCACATCTTTCATTCTAGCCAAAAACATTGTTGTTCACTCTTGGTGCCTCATGGTGATGAGCGAACATCTCCTTCTACATCATAATCGTTACTCCTCGCACGGAGAATATATAACATAACAATTAATGTATATAAATTATTATTATGAAACACTTTGTAGAACATAGTTTTTGTCTAGCTTCAAAGCCTACTGCGGTAATTTTAATTTGAGTAAATAATCGTTTTTCGACTAAAAGTCACTCATTTTTAACTTTTACCAGCTTGCTTTGTTCTACAAAGTTGTTTAGACATTTGCTACAATTTCGCTGAATACACCATAGTTGCATTTCTTCTTGTTTTCATTTTATAGTAAATTTTCAGTTAAATTTTAGCCATACTATAGGCCTTACAACATTAAATGGACCACCTGAAAAAAATATGGCATACCATAACTTGATTCAACACATCTTAGAGTACGTTTAAGGAAAATTTGGGAGAGATGATATTTTTCTATCTTTTTTAAAGCTATTTTCTGTAACATACTGTTTTCAATAAAAAAAACATACATCTGGAGCTCAAATAGAATCAAAACACACAGAAATCATGGCTATCTCTGTTCAGTATATGACAATTACCCATTCCACCGTTGTGTTGTTTAGGCTTATTTTACAATCCTCAGGCGGAACAAGTTCGGTAGAGTTGGAGTGTGGAAAAAGGATGACCTGGGTCTTCGCCGCATTGATACAGATCTTCCATTCGGTGAAATATTCAGACAGAACATTCAGGTTTCGCTGCAGTATCGCGGTAAGCGCTCTTATTACCCTACCATTTTGGACGACTGCGGTATCATCGGCGAACAACGACAGAGATCCATTTTCAGGGAACGGGGTATGTCTGAGGTGAATAGGTTGAACAGAAGCGGACCTAGTATACTTCCCTGCGGAACACCGGCGGAAATCTCCTGTGCATCGGAAACTGCACCCTGCAGCGAAACACGGAATGTTCTGTCTGACAGATAATTTTTAATTATCTTCACCAGAAAAATGGGAAGATTGTATCGATGCAGCTTGTACACCAAGCCATCATGCCACACATTATCGAAGGCCTTCTCGATGTCGAGAAGTGCCATGGCAGATGATTTCGAAACAGACTTGTTCCGTCTGAGGATGTTAATGACTCGATTAAGTTGGTGAATTGTCGACCGACCACGTCGAAAGCCAAATTGTTCATCGAGCAAGATGTTCAGCTCGTCGGCAGATGAAAGAAGCCGACGGTGGATCGCTTTTTCAAACAGCTTGGATAATCCTGAGAGAAGGCTGATGGGCCTATAGCTCTTGGAACACGAAGGATCTTTCCCAGGTTTCCGGATGGGGATGACTTTGGCTGACTTCCAACACGTGGGGAATTAGCCAAGTCGAAGGCAATGATTGAAAACCATGGCCAAATGGTTATAGAACTGGAGGCTCAGTTGCTTGAGCTCCAAGTTCAAGATGTTATCGAAACCTGGGGCCTTCATGTTCTTTGAGCATTTGATATAAGTCAACAATTCGTCAGCTGAGATCTCCAACTCATCTGTGAAGTCGTTGGGGCTTGCATGGATGTTAGTAATAAGCGCGCTAACGGCAGCTTCATGTGGACTGACGATGTTTTGCCCGAGATTGTGGGAGCTGACGAAGTGTTGACTTATCTCAGCAGCCTTCTCTTCAGGAGTGATTAAGCGATCCTGAGAGCCATTGCTGTCTAATGGGATCAACGGTGGAATGGGACTTGGCTTAGTTTTTAAAAATTTTGTCATCTTCCAGAACGGCTTTGCACAATCTGGGAGAGAGCGGATCTTGTCGGCGAAATTGTTATTCTTAAGGTCCACCATTCTGGCCTTAATAATTTTGGTCACTCGATTACCGTGACGTTTGAGCGTTGGCAAACCAGTTCACTGGTATTGCCTTCGAATGGCGTTTCGCAATTGTATTAAATCTTTAGTGGGCCTATCAATGGGTACAGAGTCACTCACCTGATCTATCACCGGTACATGTTGCTCCCGGGCCTGGGAGATCGCTTGCTCGATGCTCTGCAGCTGCCGTTCGATGTCATCAACCGAATCAAGGTGCATGTCGAAATCGATGTTGTCGTCAACTTGTTGTCGGAACCTCTCCCAACTGGCGCGATGGTAGTTCCGTCTGGTGATTCGATGCCGGTTGACCGAGGAGCCAACTTCGGCCACCACCGGATAGTGGTCCGAGCTGAGCTCCTGGTGTACGATCGGCTGGGCGATGTTGTTCCCCATGTTGGTGAGGAAGATGTCAATTGTCAAATGGACCCCGGATCGGCTTAACCGGGTGGGAGTATCCGGGCCCAGGACGGTGTAATGTCCCTCTTCTAGGTCTTCCTGCAGAATTATTCCGTTCCGATTCCATGTTCTCCCAGGCTTCGTGTTTCGCATTTAGGTCGCCGGCGATGATGAACTGCCCCTGCCTCCGAGTAAGCTTACGGATGTCGTTTCGCAGGGCCGTTGTTGTTCCGTTGGTTGTACTTGCTTGCTTGGGACAATAGGCCGCGATGATGGTGATAGGGCCGACGGCAGTTTCGACTTCGACTCCGATGGCTTCGATAGACTGCAGCTGGAAGCTCGGAAGCAGATGGCAGTTGATGTTGTTACGCAGGGCAATCGCAACTCCTCCTCCACTAGAGCCGCTACGATCAAGTCGCACAATCCGGTATCCTGGGATAAAGATGCTGATTTCCGGTTTGAGATGCGTCTCGGTGACGATGGCAATGTCGATGGCCTTCCTGTTAAGGAAGTCACCGAGCTCCATGGTTTTGTTCCGGATGGAACAAGCATTCCAATTAAGAATGTTGATGGTGCGTTTACGGTCCATGCTTGTACAGGAACTTCATCGTCACGGATGTGGCGGCTTTGAGCTGTTCCTCCTTGGAGCGGCAGGAACGTAGTTGGCGATAGAGCTCTTGCACGAACTCGACCATTTGCTCCGAGTCGTAGAGCTGACCATCGACGGGTGATTGCGTGGAGGTATTGCGATTCGGATTGCCCCAGCCTGGAGGAGGAATCGGGTTGGGGGCGGCGGCGGCTGCGGCGAAACGATGATGAACGGAAGCTGACGGGCGGTTTGCTGGGCGGTGGTTTAATGGGATCGGCGGTAGGTTTGGCACCTGGTACCGGAGCGTCGGGAAATTTTCTTCATCCAGGCGAGGTGGCGGACGGCGTTGCCCAGGCCGGGGCTTAGTGGACGCCTGTTTGCGGATCGCCAGAAACTCTGCACGCTCTGGACAAGTTCGGTTGTTACCTTCGTGATTAGCGCCGCAGTTGGCGCACTTTGGTGGTGTTCCTTCATCCATTGGGGCACAATCCATGGTAGTGTGTGCTCCGGCACACTTGCCGCAACGTGGTTTCATGTGGCAATTTCGAGTTCCATGGCCAAACACAAGGCAGTTGCCACACTGCGTCACGCCGTGCTTTCTCGGGCGATACCGGTCCCACTCGACAATCACGTTGAAAAGTGCCCGTATTTTCAACAGGTCCGCCATCGTGACAGAACTCTTCTCCAGATGGACTAGATAGAGTTGGTCTCGATGATTTCCCTGTTGTTGACGTCTGATCGGGAACACTTTCACTGGTTTCAGAGCCGCCGCTTGCAGCTCAGCAATGATTGCCTCCGGGGTGCATTCCGGAAGGCCACGCAGAATCACCTTCAGCGGCTTGATTCCTGGTGCGTCGTGAGTGTAAAACACATGTTTCTTGATGACCAGGTGAGCACCAACAGCACGGTAGTCAGCCTCCGTCGAGCACATGATCTTTGTGCCGGTACTGCACAGCTTGAAAAGCGGTTGAATTTTGATTGCTGCAAGCTCAGCCCTGAGAGCAGCGACGTCCTTTGATGTGGTGAAGAGCGGGGGGACTTTTACCTTCTTTGGCACCTCCTGTACCGGGAGCATGGAAAATTTGTTGCTCGCTAATAGTCGAGCGTTTGGGTCCGCTGGATCGGCGTCGTCTTGGCAGCCAGCCGCTTGGAGCTGCTCGGTTTCGGTATGGCGTCAGGAGCTGATGCCACTGGCGTGGATGTCACCACGTGTTGATTTTTTCGACCCATTGCCACGGCAACAGGTCGAGCGAAAAAACTTGGTGCACTTTGCAGCGCTTGCTTTTGTCTTGCCACCACCAAAAGATGAGCAAGTGCAGGTGATAATTCGCGTACCGAACACGCAATCGCGAGAAAGCGGGCGAGGGGAAAAACGGGAGAAAAAAACTTTTACTGCGAGGGAATGAAAAACACGTCCGTACGTGTCGCTTGATCGAACTGGAATGAATTCTGTCAAGAAACATGAATTTCACACTTTTAGTGGCAGT
>JASCZW010013285.1:0-26096 GCA_034211315.2 Aedes japonicus
CCAATGGGCTCAAACCGGTGCAAAATAAATAAGATGCGTCGGCATGACATCTCTAGAAGCTTCGAGAAGAACTCGACGTGCATGTAGGACCTCCATAACATCAGAACCTTGTTCCACATCGTCGCCAAGTGGGACCGCTACCAACCGATCCACCACGATGTCACTCGGTGCCAAAACTGCCTGATGCTTGGGCATGGCATCAAAAATTGCCACATAGCGAAGCGCTGCGACGATTGCGGCAAACTTCATGGACCCGATCTCCTGCCAGCGGATCCAGTGGGTGCGGTGCACATAAAGCAACCAGCAGAGAATACCCGGAGCGACCGAATTAATCGAAATTCTAAGAAAATCGTCAGCGAATAATCAACCCGGCCGTCGACGACGATCTGGTCCGCCTCCGGCCCTCACTACAGGGAACTTCCCCGCCTCTCCCAACACGTCAAGTGCCACCAAACCGCCCGGTTCCCAGTCGGCTTTCTGTTCAGCATCGGTTCGCAGCTGCAGCAACCCAGCCATCCCAAAATTCTCCTCCAGAACCGCCGTACTTTGGTGCAGCATCGATCGATGATATGTTACCAACAACGGAGAAGGTTGTTGCAATTCTGACTCAGGCCACCATTATCAAGCGATCATGCAGAACCCGTTCGGAACAAATTCAAGCCATGGGTTTCTCAATGGACCGTGAAATCGTCAAAATTGCCAACTGGAACGCTTGCTCGTTGAAGAGCAAAAGTATCGAGTTCATTAATTTTACATCGCAATCATTACCGAGACGCATCTCAAGCCTGAGATCAACGTGTTCCTTCCAGGTTTCCGTCTGATCAGACTTAATCGAACCAGTTCCGCCGGAGGGGGAGTCGCCATCGCCCTAATTAACAACATCAACCAAGTCAGCTAAAGTCATACACATCCGGAAAGCTGGGAAAGATCCTTTCTCCTCCAAGAGCTATCGGCCCATCAGCCTTCTCTCGGGAGTATTAAAACTTTTTGACGATGCAATCTACCGTCGGCTCCTTGCATCTTCCGACGAACTGAACATCCTGCTGATGTACAGTTTGGTTTTCGATGCGGTCGTTCAACATCAACTGAACCGAGTCAATAACATCCTCAGGCGAAAAAATTATGTTTCGAAAACATCTGCCATGGCCTTTCTTGACGTGGACAAGGCGTTTGATGGCCTGGAGTACAAACTGCATCGGTACAATCTTCCAGTCTTTCTGGTGAAGATGGTGAAGAATTACTTATCAAACAGAACATTCTGTGTTTCGTTGCATGGTGCAGTTTCCGATGCGCAGGAGGTTTCTGCCAGTGTTCCGCAGAGAAGCATATTAGGTCCACTTCTATTTTATCTGTTCACCTCGGACATACCCCTACTCCCTGAAAACGGATCTTTGTCGCCATTCGCCGATGACCCAACAGTTGTTCACAATGGCAGTGAGAGCGATCGCATCGAAACTGCAACGAAGCCTGAATGTTCTGTTGAAGTATCTCACAGACTTGAAGAACTGCATCAATGCAGCGAAGACCCAGGACATCCTTAATAAAACTTAATAAAACTGGATGGTTTTGGCAATGTTACTTGGGACATCCTCTCATCAACTTGGTGGTTTACCATGAGCATGAGGATGATTCGTTACTACTCCGTTGCCAGATCAGCTGTCATTATACGAAGAATCAACCAATGATGTTTGGGATTGACGTACATCCTCAATATGTTAAAACGGTTGATCTCAAATAATACATGACCGGCGCCGGATACGCCTGAATGCAGGTCAATTAAGCTAAGGGTAGGAATATGTTGACCAGTGGTCTAAAAAGGGAATGTCTCGTGACAACTGGCACTGTCAACCAAAATGTTTATGTAAAGGAATGCTTGCAAAAACGTTCATTGCCTTTCTGGAAGAAACATAGTTGTTTCGTGCTGTTTCGGCCAGACCTCGCTCTGTGCCACTACGGAAAAATGGCGCAGGAATAGTATACCGCCAATAGTGTGCAAATCGTACCAAAGAAGAGAAACCCTCCAAACACAGTTCCAGCGAGTTGTTTGAAAAATATTGAAAAATATTGGGCAATCGTAAAAAGAAAACTCAAGAGAATTAAAAAAAAAGTTGGAAGTGAAAACAGTTCTAGGCAAATTGGCGTTCAGCATAAATTAAGGTGGATATGACAGAAGAAGGCTAATCAAATAGTTTTCCTGTATTTTGTAGACGATGAACTTCAAAAAGAAACAAAGATTGATCATTTATATAACAAACTAATCAGTGCGCACTTAATCATGTTTCACCAATTTTCGACCGTTCCACCCTTTAGATGAGGAATCCATGATCGACATTTCATTAAAATGTCATAGATTTTTTCGTCATAATAGAACGCGACTGTAGGTTATCGCAATTCACGCAAGTCACGTTTATTGATGTTATTGTTACTTTCGATGCGACCTTTGAAATGAATTTTACAATATACCGATTACATCCAGAGCCATCAAGGATAATTTCATACAGACCAGTTAGAAATGTTAACGCCAAAATCCTGTAAGAGAAAATCTCATGACTACATGATGGTTGAAGAATGACAAGAAAGCTCATGATAGTTCGTTTTTTTTTTTTCCAAAATGGCCAGTTTTTTCATTGTATTATAACGGCCGTGAGATTTACCTGCGCTGGATGGGACAGCATAAAGAGTGTCCCACCTCAAATTGCTTTACGGAAAAACGCTACCTAGTTGACCGACCTTTTTCAAACGTTCAGACAATAAAATATAACCCATTAGTAAACTTTTTGCATATTTATTTTATTCAACAACCATAACCATACGATAACCGTATGATCGCACCTTACGATTACGATGTATACGAAGAATGTTTCTGGCAGACTCTGCGAGAGTCTAACAGACAGGAATGCACAACACCGAATATAGCGGATGAAATCTTTACAACATCCAGGGTAGAACATGCAGTGAGATCATTTCAGCCATTTGAACGGCCAGGTATGGTCAGCATATTCCCAGCAATGCTCCAAAAGGGAGAGGCCGTGCTGGTTCCGTATCTAATGAAGATTGGGCTGAAATACATTCCGTAAAAATGGAGGTTAGTAAGAGTGACCTTCCTACCAAAAACTATTAAGCGTATTAAGAGAATCCAAAATCCTTCAGACCTATTAGTCTTTCATCAGTGCAACTGAAGAAAATGGAAAAGGTCTTGAAGGAATATGCCGAGTGAGCTTATATGCAGAAACATTCTTTGTCAAAATTTCAGTTTGCTTATCAATCTGGTAAATTAACAGTTACAGTTAATAGAAAAGGTAGAAAAAATAGAGAAAGCTTTTTTTGGATATTGTAGGAGCGTTGGTCAATACATCTCAATACAGCAATAAAGAATAGTAACACTATCATTGTCAACTGGAACTGGAGAATCTCCTATCGAAAAAAATCGCTAAAATCGGTCGACTACGATGGGCTGGGCATGTCGTAAGAATGTCGGACGATAGCCCTGCTAGAATGGTTTTCGAAAACAAACCGACGAGTACAAGAAGAAGAGGCGTGCAACGAGCAAGGTGGAACGATCAACTGGAAGGCGACCTGCGGACCCTCCGCAGACAGCGCAGCTGGCGAGTGACAGCCATGAGACCGGAATACAATGGAGACAACTTCCGTGTACAACAGAGCCACACTGGACTTGAGTCTGATTGTTACGTTACGTTGTCAACTGGATTCATACTAAGCAGGTAACAAATAAGCAGTTCCAAAGCGTCTTTAAAGCAACCTATCAAGCAATTAAGTCACCTACAACATAAAAGCTGCATTTGGCCTAATATACGGCTGCTTTACTGCAATTCTATGATAATGCTTCAGTAATGCTATTTTGCATTCGAAATGCTTATTACAGACTACAAGCATTTAAATAGCATTTGAAATCCAACTCTACAAGAGATAGTATCAGCAGATGCTGGTGTAATGCTAATGTAATGCTGGTAGCATCTAAAAGGCAGATTTAGGGTTGATTTACTGCATATGTTAATGCGTATTACTACCTGGGTATGCTTGCAAAAAGAGTAATAACTTCTGAGCCTCTTCCTAGGTAAGGCAAGGGCAAAGAAAGGTTGCCCTCAAGAAGAAGAACTCTCTCCACTTATTTAGACGATCTTCTCTGAAGCTTAGAAGTTTCGAGATTGCGAGGTAGTACCGGGTAGAATGCAACAGGCTCTAAAGCTTATCTGATCTTGGTGTTTGAAGGAAAGTCTAAGCTTCAATTCATTAAAAGTAGTAAACGTTCCTTTCACAAGAAAGAGAAAGTTTAACCTTAAGAGCATACGGGATCAAGTCCCTATCACTTCGAAGTTTTCTGAACACAAACCTCAAATACTTTTAGGTGATAACTTTAAACGAACATTGGATGAAACCGGAGGCCAACTATGTCGTTCCCTACAAGGTATACGAAAGGTCACGTACAGATTGGGAAGCCAGAGGGCCCACTGTTTACCAAAGCTCAATCGTATTTTTCAAAGATGGCTCAAAAATAAGCGGACGGCTATTTGAAAGGCAGGTCCTGACCAAGAACACAGTGTTTTACCAAACTACCCAATTGCTGGATAGGCAAGGAGAAGGGTGTTCCCTTGACTGGTAAAACATGTGCTCCTGATCATATAAATGGCCGTATAAATACAAATTACCCTCCGCTCAATTTTCAACTACTTCTATTCAAATTCCACAGCCTGCCATACACTAACGGAGTTATCGACGTTTTCTCTTCATATCTTAGTTGTAGAAAAACTACTCTCCAAGATTCACGGGGTAACGGAGAGTCAGGAGTTCGTGTTTTCTGATGAGAAACTTGCAACAACCGCAAAATGTCCAAAATGATCGGCTGTGGGCGCCGGCGCCCACACAGTATCCCCCCGTCCCAGATAAACATCGTGCGGTTCCAAAACGCCATCTCGGTGATGGTTTGGGGGACAGTATCCAGTGTTTATCGAGAAAAACGTGAAAATCAACGCCACGTACTATAAGACCGAGGTTCCCGAGCAGGAGAAAATAACATATGAATACTTAGTTTTGATTTTGATAACAGGTCTTGGTAAGAGCACAAATAGGAGGTAAAGGTTGTACGGAATCAAATTGCACCACTATTAAATGGCTGTAACTTTTTACCCGTTGGGTATTTTCTATTGAAATTTTGGGTGGAATTAGTTCAATGTGCATTTGTTTACGCTGTGTACGTTTCACTAGTGGATGTGCAATCGTTGCGAAGATGGAGTCGGAAGAACAGCAGCAGCGCAAAGAAATTTTGCGCACGTGCCTCGAAAATCCGGATCGTTCTAGTCTTGCCATCAGAAGGAGCTGGGAATGGTACATTCTGCATTTTCTCGAGTTTTAAATCGGTACCACGTACGTTTGACCATCGATAGGAAAGAAAAAAGTGGCAAAATTTGGTAGTTCAAGCTTTCCAGAGTAATCCCAACAATTCAGCTCGAGATGTGGCGAAGAAACTGAATCTATCCAAAACTTTCGTGCAAGATGCGAAAAAACGTGAAGGAATACATACGCACAAAGTCCAAAAGGCGTCTAATCGCGATGAACAGCAGAATACGGTAGGTAAAACACGTGCATGGAAGCTCTACACCCAGATGTTGACGAAACCACATTGCCTCGTTATGGAAAATGCAGACTTCCGGCAGCTTCCGGGGTTCCAGTTTTTCACTGCTCATCATAAATTCGATGTCTCTGAGGACGTTAGAAAGCAGAAGATGTCAAAGTTTGCCAAAAAATATATGATTTGGCAAGCAACTTGCTCGTGTGGACTCGTGTCAACTGGAACGATCAATGAGCAGGTGTACCTAAAGGAATGCCTACTTCCTCTTCTGAGGTCACACAATGGCCCCACGATTTAGCCTCGTGCCATTACTCGAAAGAGGTTTTGGAGTGGTACAAGGCTAAGGAGGTCGTTTTCGTACCAAATCATCTCAACCTCCCGAACGTACCGGAACTGCGGCCAATTGAAAAGTACTGGGCCATCATGAAGCAGACACTTCGGAAGCATCGTAAGAAAGTCAAATCGGAGGAAGATATGAAGAAAAAATGGATTGCTACGCAAAAAAAAATTGGTCCAAATGTTGTACAGGATGTTGAGTAGTGTAAAGAAAAAGGTTCGTGCATTTGGACATGGAATTGAAATAAAATTAAAAAAACATGGGAAAATATTCATAACAGGTTTTATTTTACTCTCTGAAGATGATTGGTTAAACGGGCGAATTTTGCCGAATATGTGTGTGTGTCGCAATTGGATTCCGTACACTCTTTAAAATACCTAAGAAAAATACCTAAGAATTGCAAGCAAAATATCTTTCGAATAACAAAACTTGTTATTTGGGATATCAGGGAATAAATGAGAGGTACTGTTTAGGTATTGCCTTACCTAAAACTGGTATTTGCATAACATTGTGGGAACAATTAATGGTATTATCCTCAGGTATTTTACCTCTTATGTAACGCTCTTAAGAACCAAGGCCAGTTATCAAGTTATTCAGTCCTACTCGGGATGCCATGCAATATACCATTGGACAGCTATTTTTTCAGCAATGTGCATACACGGAAAAAAATCCGTGCCCGGATCCGTGAACTGCAGTCATGAATTCGAGAACAAGCAAAAATACACCGTGAACTGAATCCCGTAATCATGAATTTTAGGTGAAAATCCTGAAAACGTGAACTAGTTCACGGTCCGTTTTCATTTTCGTGAACGCATTTGTTTCTGTGTACAACAAAATGTAACATATTAAAAAAAAAATTACCAAATAATAAAGCAGCATGAACGAGCTTTTAGTTTCAAAGTAATGAATCATAATAACTCTTTTCGGAATCCCCTAAGCACACCACTGCCACTCGGGATCGAGTCTCCGAAGTGAGTGGACGGACAGCATCATCATCATCCACCTCGATTCGATCCAACACAGGAATCCCGCACTGTCACCCATCCACCCCCGAAAAACTCGTCACGTCCGAAGTGAGTTTCTCGTCCTGTCTTGAAGCGCTCTTTGTCTGTTCTGATGAGATAGCTTCCAGTGTATCATCCCGGGAAAAATAACAACAAAGAAGTACCCCCCTTGGCGCCAGGAAACCAGACTTAATGAAATTCTTTCGCAAACAAAATAACAAGGAATTTACATACTGCCGTGTTCGATTCGAACGACTGCATAATGGGCCGATCAGGCGATAAAAACTCACTGTTAAAAAAAAACCACCAAAGCTGGCAGCACTGCCAATTCGGCGGTACAAAGAAATAAATGAAGAATGAGCTGCTGGCTGTTGCCGCTCCAGCCAGTGTCAGTCAGCCGAGAGGAAAATGTTAAATTGGATACACCTTGGCATTATCTCATTAAGCATTCTGACAGCCTCGGCTGCCGGATCGAGAATACCCTCCCACGCCACGCTTCGGAAGGACCGGACCTGTGGCAGGTGGCGGCTAAGCTGTTCAGAAGCAAGAAAGAGTACGCTGAGAGGCCACAGCAGAAACGGAATTGACGTTCACGCGAAGGACGATTTGGGAATCTTTTCTTTGTTTGGGACAGAATCCTCAGAATATACACAAGGACGAAAATGGCGAAGGCGGAAATTGAGGTTCTTTTCGAGGATGGAAAATTTGTTGAAGGCTGTGTGCGTGTACGTACATTGGAGTGTCTAAATTAAGGGAAAGCTTCGTGGCAGATTTTCTGCTGTTTTTTTCTTTGTTTCACTTTTACAAGTGGTTTATTGGCTTTGCTAATTATTCGTCGCCTCGTAGCCATTTAGATCCATTAGAAATGTGATATTCTTCAAAATTAATTGGACGGATTCCGGGAGAAGAAACATCAGCAACTCTCCCAGAATGTCTCAACTTAAAATTTCAATTTCAAAAATGCTCACAGACGTACTCGGAGAAAGTTCAATTACCTCACCAGCCATGGGGAATCAACCTTCTTATCTTCGTTCGATTAAGTCGATGAAAAATGTGATTCCTTCTTTGCCGTGTCCTGTTTTGCTACGGTTAGCTTTTGGATTTTGCCACCGTTGCGTACTTGAACCCCCATTCAGTACATTTCCCAGGTAAAATGAGGAAAAACAGCTATTGGTTCTTTTTTGTTACTTTCGAATTCGGCGAATTCTAAATGGAAGCCTTTCGAGAACCTTTATTCATTTGAGGGTATATATTTTTTTTATAAAATATGCAAATCAGGAATTAGTGTCTGAAATTTGAAATGCAAATATGTTATGCGTCGCACAGACTGTTTGTTTGAACTTTGATACTCAGACGCAAACTGCCAACACCTGTTTTAATCAGATCCCTGTCAACACAAATTTCTGATCCAACAAAGCGTCCTTTGTGAAACCTCCGAAAATTGATGTCTGTTTCGAAGACCATGTGGGATTGAAAAGCAAATCAGTTCAAATTATCATCGTACACTATGATGACAACAAACTAGACTCAGAAACACGCCCCCACTCCTCCCTCCCATCCCCTTAATCAAATGTCGGTACAACATGGTTGAAGTGTTTGCCATTCCGTGTATTAAAACAAATATTTGGCATGTTTTGTTGCTCGTCGGAGTCGTACAAGCGGCACCATCAGCAGTCTTACGTCTTACTGCTCTGGCTGTCGATAACACCTCAGCAACACGGTTATAAAATAATAAACACACATGGTTAGTACGAGAGACCGCCCGGTACAAGCTCGACGACAATGAAAATGGCAATCACCTGGTCTGCTGGTCGGATATCGGAGTGAAGCTTTCGGATGGAAAAGAGCCTCGCCTTGTTAATCGCTTGGGTAAGCACTTTGAGCTTCTGCTTTCACCGGCGCGTTAAGAAGAAGGCCCCCGGTGGTTGGAGCGCTCTTCATGTCTTTGTTTGGCTGGAGCACATCATCGTGGAGGGATTTCCGCGCTAATTATCATGGAAAATATTGAGTTATGACTGTTTGAAGGGGGTTGTTGTTCTTGGTTGATACAGAGAATTAAGGAGCAACAGAGAAGGGCTTCAAATGTATCCCCACTATGAAGGATTTGCATATCTCGCGCACTAAGCAACCGGCGAATTATTCTTTCTTCTGTTTTGGAATGCTTACCACAATTAAAGTTTATCGTCGGCAACCTAGGTTGTGTTTTCTTAGTATTCTTCCACAGTTTTTTTTTGACGTAGGGCTACGTCTTTGTTTTCTATACTGGGGTACAATTTTTAAAATAATCGCATTGTGACCGTCACGAAAAGAGGTCAGATTTTGAGCGTTCATATCTCAGTTTTTTCTCAAAAAATTATCAAAAATTTTGCACATATCGATCGGAAATATTTCTACGCATCAACTTCAATGGAGAACAATGTTGAGTTCGTTCCATTTCGTTCCATTTCATTCGTTCCGTTCTATTGAAAGTTTATAAATGTTAAGCCTTGTCCTCTTCAGGCCTAAGGGGTCATATATGACCCCGGAAGCAAAATAGCTGTACAAAATCACAGACTGAATAAAAGCGTACACGTACACTTCGGCAGATTTGTTCTACACCCATTTTTCTGAATGGAAAATATAAAAAAATTGTGAGTTTCAGGCCTAATTGACGACCTAAAACATCTTGAATACAGGGTGCGGCAGAAAATAATGCGAAAATGTTCAAACTTGAGTATTGGGTTAATTCGTGTAGCTAGTGACTAATTCCTGTCGAAAGTGTATTTGTTTAAGTTTACTTTCAAGTGCTGCGATCAAACATTCTATTTGTTTTATTGAAAATTCGTCAAAATTTTCGCGAAAGAAGTGATCACCAGTCTGTTGCTCGCCCAGAAGAAGCCGAAAGAGATTGCCAAGGTGGTAGGGTGCCATTTGGCATCAGTTTACCGTATAAAAAAGTCCCTGCATGATGGTTCTAAGCAGCAGAAGCCGGAGGCCAGTGACACGCCACTTGATTACGGACCGAGTCAAAGAACTATGAGTGACTTGTTCCAAGTGTTCCAAGAAATTACTTGCCTTGTTGAAAAAGAAAAAAATGATAATCCTGTTCTCCGACGAAAAGCTTTTCAGCATCGATGCCACACGGACCGGTTCATTTCACCGCAAAAAATGGAGGACGTTCCGGAAAAATTGAAATTCAAATTTCAAACCAAACATCCGGCTGGTGTCATGATGTTTGGCTTGGTGGCATCCAACGGTTTGAAAAATGCCGCCTGTTGCCATTGATGCTGGAGTTAAAATCAATACCGGAGTGTACATCGGTATTTTTAAGGACTAAGTGCTTCCCTGCGTAAAGGCCAACTTCTCCGAGGACCAAAACGTTGTCCTACAGCAGGATGAAGCGCCGTGTCACACGTCCAATCGAACCCAACAATGGTTGAACGATAACTTGAAGTTTTGGCCGAAGGATTTGTGCCCTCTAGCAGTCCAGATCTTAATCCGTTGGATTATTCGATTTGGACATATGTTGAAGCACGAGCCTGCAAAACATCACGCCCTAGTGTGAAAACCCTGAAGTTAACCATAACACGCACATGGCAGTCAATGTCGGAGGACTACGTCCGAAAGGCATGCTCTGGCTTCCGGCGTCGGCTCGAGGATGTTATTAATAAAAATGGAGGACACATTGGATAAATTTGTTTAAAAGGACTTTATAGAGATAACTGCACTCGAAAATGTTGTTATTATTGCTTGAATTAGTTGAAAATGGGATTTGAAAAAAATAGAAAAAATGTTCGCATTATTTTCTGCCGCACCCTGTATGTAGATGTTCAGGAAGAAAAAACTAAATGCCTTATTAATATTAAAGAGCTTTGTTTTAGAATATGGTACATATGCATACTTATTATTAAATTTATGGTGATAAACGTTAAATATTTTTGTATCTTTTGAGGTTGTTCTAGGTAATCCAAAATGCTCTGAGTTCAGAGTTCAGATGTACAGATGTAACAGTAGCTTTTAGGGTTACGATATGTGTTCAAACATATTGAATGAACCTTTCGGAAGGTCAACATTCATTATTTAATAATTTTGTTGTGTTATAGGTCGTCAAAACTGTTCTTCAGTTCAGAACTTAAGATCTACAGTAGTAACTGTAGCCTTTGAAAAAAGTCATCGTCAAAGCACATAAAACCACAGTAGCGACGAGGTCTGTTGCTTTCAATGCCGTGCAAGAGAAACATGTTGACTTTCAACGCAAACCCTCTCGTCGTGCAACAATAAAGTTGTAACGGCATACAAGTTCGATGACGCCAACTAGTTGTTCGTCACAAACCCTTCCTAGTCACGCAACAACAAATATGCGAAAAACCATAAGTCATCGTTTTGACGATGCATGAATATTTTGTAATCGTCACACCTTAGATGGTGCATGGCGAAAATCAGTATGTTTTGGTCGTTAAATGGCAAAGACGTCCTCTACGGCTGTAAAGGATTATTCATAAGCCACGTCGACTGATTTTTGAGTATTTCAGAATCATCTTCCCATTTCGCCTGTTTTCAAAGGCCATTTTAAACGTAGATTATGATCAGACCTCAACGTGGTTTGTGAACTTTTGATTATTCATATGAAAGATGTCTATAACGTATTGATTAGACAAGGAAGCAGAAGACATCGTAAGTATTTTTTATAACCGACGTACCTTCAAGAATATCTTCGACAAAACATAATTCAACTGAAATTCTTATTTATTGTCAACATTTCAACCGTATGAAAGGCGCAGCAAATATGAAAGATATATGTAAAAATTTACTAGGCTCATCCTTTTCAGTAATTTAAGCTTCTGAAACAAGCTGACATGAAAGCGTTCGAAGCGAAGGAATTTTTAGAAGTTCTTTTAATGTATTCAGAGGCGACCGAAATTTTCATGAGTCCCAGAAAAAGGCTGGTGGAGCAGATGCAGCCAATTTCAAGTTAGAAATCATTTCTGCGACAAAATTCAAAGAATTTGAGCATGTTTGGGTAAGCTAGGGACTGGTGAAACACTGAACGAAACACTTGCGACGCGACGAATGTAGCGTGACTGAAAATTGTATCAAGAGAAGACAGACTATTGGCTCGAGTCGTTTCGATTCCAGACCACGAAGAAGTAATATGAAACATCGTCGTTGATTATGAATGCATGACTATCTTCATGCTTTGCGTGCAACACGACTAAAATGAAAAAGACGTCGCGTAGCTAAAATCGAAAGAAGGTGACTTTTTTCTTTTTATGTTTTGTATAACGTGAATAACTTTTGTCGGAACGTATTGAACCATGTTCAGAGAATATTTTAGAACGTAAACAAACATTACGAGATAAACTGGGATGATCGGGGTTATCAAACTGTCGTTGAGTTCAGAACATAAGATCTACAGTTGCAACAGTAGGTTTTTTGGAGTATGTAAAAGAACAATATGTATATAACAACATTCATTGAATAGTGTAGAAGGATAAAAAACATTATGCGACAATATTGGAATATTTTAGGTTATCCAAACTGTCCTTCAGCTCAAATCATAGGATCTACAGTTGTTTAAAAGGTCAACAGTCAAAGGGGCTATGCAAAGCTACTAATTATTGAGTATCTTGGAAGGCGTACAGACATTATAGAGATAATATTTTTGCTTATACAAACTATCCTGAAATTCAAAAATGTTAATCTACAACTGTACCTGTAGCTTTCTGGACCAAACAAAGAAAGCAATATGTATTTGACTACTTTAAGTGAGACTTTTGAAAGGTAAATAGATAGAATGAGATATCTTGGGATGTTCTTTGTCACTGCCCTTGAGTTCAGAAGTTAGGATCTACAGTCGTGACATTAGCTTTATAAAAAAAATCTCTATGAAAGGTGACGATATGCATACAAACACCTGCAGTGAATCTTCAGTAAAGTCACCAGTAATTATCAGATTATCTTGGGATGTTCATATAAACTGACTTGAATTCAAAACCTAAAATATACAGTAGTAACCGTATACAAAACTACGATAACTTTTCAAACATATTCTGATAACTATTCAACATTCGGAAACCTCCACAGACATTATAGGATAACCTTGTTAGTTTTAAGTCATTCAAAACTTAAGGTCTACAATAGTAACAGCAGCTTTATGGGCTATACAAAGCTAAAGTTAGTTTGTTTGGTATGAATATCCCAATCTCATAATGTCTGTTGGTCTTCCAGGGCATTCATTGAATATGTTTGAATATATATATCATAAGATTGTGAAGCGGATAAGGCTACTGTTCCAACTGTAGATCTTAAGTTCTGAACTCCAGGAGAGTTTGGACGACCTAGCATATCTAAAATTAATTTATCCTACTTTATTAATCATTTTTATGTTATTGAGCACCAATTAATCAGAACACACCAAATTGCTTCTATTATAACGCTTTGAAAATTTTAGGCCTGAAATGGTTGACATTTAGTTGCGTAGTCCTACGTCGTCATTCCGAAAAACCCAATGTTGTTTTTTAAAGAAAAGAAGTAACATTGACTGAATGTGACATTTGTTTTCTATGCAATTTTCAATAGTTTATATGTTCGATCCCTAGGGCAACGGTAAGTTTGACTGCAAAAAGAAACTACGAGAAATGAACAAAGTGAGTGGTAATTCCTGTCAGTGTTTTTTAAACATGTGTTACTTTGGTTGGGTTGACCCTTGCGCTGAACTGGCCGGCTTGACGTGCCGCAAGGGCTCAGTAGGGATTCTTTGTCATGACCCGAAGCTAAGAATCAGTTCCATTGTGATTATGTCACATCGATTCGTGTGTCCACTGTAGCAACAGCATATAGAAATTTTAGATATGCTAGAGGGTGTTCTGATCAAAGTTTGGTCAAACAGTAATGTGTATTAGTCGATCAAAGTTTTTATTAATAAGTCAAATTCTTTTTCTTTTTCAAGTTCAGTTAGAAAAGAATGCCGGAGAAATATTCAGCTAAGCTTCCTTTTTACCGAATGCGAATTGTCGGGCCTTTCACCTGCAGGGTCTTAGCACCTGCCATAAGATTTTGAACAGTCTCCTTGTCCACCGTATTCGCCGCAGAACGCCAGTTTGCCTTGAACTGTTTCTCGCTCACTACAGCTTTTTGAGTCTTCTTAAGTTCCGCTTGACGATGGCCTAATATTGTTCGATTGGGTGAAGCTCTGGCGTATTGGGAGGGTTCTTACCCTTGAACATCACTTGAACGTTGGTGGCAGCAGTCCACTCCATGGCCTTTTTATCCGTAATGGCAAAATGCCAAATCCGGCCAAAATAGAACGGAAGAATTGTGTAGCTTCAGGAAAGGCAGTAGACGTTTTTGTAGGCACTCGCTCAGATAAATTTCCTGGTTGACGGTTCCAGTCGCAATGTAGATGTTGCTCTTCAAGTCACAGGTACAGATGGCCTGCCACACCAGATATTTCTTCACGAACTGTGACAGTTTAATGTGCTTGAAAATATCTGCCACCCTTCCCCGTCCGGTTACCACGCAATCATGTACAACTTTCGCGATCCTGCTTTGGCCGAAATGTTTTGTTTATCGTCGCGACTTGGATTCACCACTTTCTTGTAAGTCGACAGTCCAGCTCGTTTTTTAGCTCTATCCACGGTTGAAGGCGCAACTCCCAGCTTCTTTGCGACATCTCGGACGGAGAGGTTGCGGTTCCACTCGAAACAGCGGGCAACTCTTTTGTCGTCACTGTGGCCTCCGGCTTTCGATTCCCCCTCGATCCAGTTTTCCTCCAGTTTTACAGTTGGTTTAGCCACATTCAACAGTTTCGCCAACTTGGCGTGAGAATAGTTTGGATTTTCGCCATACACGTGCAAAATTTTGATATGTTGCTTCTCTTCCTTCGACGACATTTTGATAACTGAAGTGCTAGTATCCAAAATCAAAATAGAGAACATAATGCTACACGCACAAATCTTCAAAATGAGGGGTGTGATTTTTTTTTATGAACGAAGAAAGTAAATGCGTCAAGTTTAAGTCGACCAGAATTTTGATCGAAACACCCTTTATTCTTTATACGGTATATAATTTCAGATTCAGACAAGTGTTGCTAAATTAATTTGAAACAGGAAATTCATGTGTTTGTGATGCGGGTGTGATTTGAAGAGCGGGGATAGACACGACTGGTACGATCTCCAGTAAGTCCCTCAAACTTTTTGCCTTTACCGACTATTTTTATATCGTAGCACGCAACTTTGAGACTATGGCGGAAACGTAGGTCAGACTTAAGGCTGAAGAAGGTAGGATTGCACTTGTCATTAATTGGTAGGGTTCTTATATTGAAAAAAAAAAACGCTTCAGAGCCGAATTGATATGAGTTAAACCAATATAAAGTATGCCTTTAGGACCACTCGAAAGGTGTGATTCATTCTATTGGGAAAACTTGATGAATTTATTAATTATGTTTGATGACCAATAGTTGACCAGGGGGAGGTAACTCATCAAATGTGTCGGTCCTCCTCTAGGCATCTTACTCCACCGATTGCCTATCGATCTGCGAAATTTGGAAGACGTCTGCATTGAGTTATCTCAAATTGTAATAATCCGTCCACTATATCACAAAACATTGCGATTGGTTGAGCGGATTAGAAATAAAGCTTACTTCAGATAAATTGGAACAAAAATAATTGCCTGTATTTCAGTTATTTATTATTGAATTCAAGATCTTTTTTATACAAATGTAGCGTTTTCTTCATACTTTTAAGAAAAATACGGATAAAATTATTCTTCACGGTTTCAAAGGAATTCTCGAATTTTCCTGTAACACGGCTCATTAGGCGGCACACACCTTCTTCATCCATCATTTTAGCTATCTTATTCCACCAGGTCTTCATCTGATTGATGTCTTTGACAACCTTTCCCTTTGCCTTGAGTCTCCTCTTCATGATTGCCCAGTATTTCTCAATGGGGCGGAGCTGAGGGGCAGTTGGGTGGGTTAAGGTTTTCGGAACAACCTGGACCCCTTTCTCTGCATACCATTCTTGAACGACTTTGCTGTAATGACAGCTTGCCAAATCTTTCCAAAACATTACGGGATGGTCGTGGGATCGAATGGTATGCAGAGAAAGGGTCAGGTTGTTCGAGCCTTAACTTAACCCCAACTCCCTCCTGATAATGCTGGGCTGTCATGAAGGAGAAATAGACAAGGGAAGGTGTCAAGACATCAATCAGATGGTGAAATAGATAGCTAAGAGCAAACGATGAATGAGAAGAAGGTGTATCTATAATGAGCCGTATTACAGGAAAATTCGAATTCCTTTAGGCATGGTAATTTTATCCGTATTTTTTCTTTAAGTATGAAGAAAACTGACTGGCTGTAAGATCTTAGTGAAATAATGAAATGGCTGGGAAGTACAGGTAATTATTTTGTTCAATGAATACGAAACGAAGCTTTATTTCTAATCGCTCAATGTATCCTCAATGTACGTATTATAGTGGACGGATTGTAATTTAGCTCAATACAGGCAGATGATAATCAGTAGATGAATCTGCCGACACATTTGATACCTTCAGTCATCAAACATAATTAATAAATTCATCAGATAAGATGAACACCTTTCAGGAAATTAGTCTAAAGTACTTTATATTGGTTGTAAACTCTGAAACGTTTTCAATATAAGAACCCTACCAATTAATGACAGAATCCTACGCTCTTGTAGCAAATCAGGCCACGTTTCACTATGAATTGGTGCGTGCTACGATATAAAGATAGTCATTAAAGATACACTGGAAGTCATTACCAGTCGTGTCTATCCCCGCTCTTGCGCCCTCATCACAAACACATGAATTTCTGTTTTAAATTAATTTGTACTGTCTGAATCTGAAATTATATGCCATATGGGAATAAAAGTGTTTCGATCAAATTTGTCGACAAGCGATCTTGTTTGCTTTCTTCGTTATAAAAAAATCCTCTACGAAGATTTGTGTATTCAACCAACGTATCAATCTCTATTTTGATTTTGATACTAACATCAATGTAAAGATATCGTCGAAGGAGAAATGTAACATGTCATTTTGCCTGTGCTAATCCAACTATTCTGCGCCAGGGTAATAAACTGTGGAGATGTAAATCAACTGTAAAACTGGAGAAGAAACCCTAGTCAGAAGATCGAAGCCAGAACCTGACGAACAAGTTGTAAATGGAACCCTCTCCGTCAATGTCGCAAACTTGGAGTTACTC
The DNA here is from genome assembly GCA_034211315.2 of Aedes japonicus. NCBI lineage: Eukaryota > Metazoa > Arthropoda > Insecta > Diptera > Culicidae > Aedes > Aedes japonicus. The sequence continues at coordinate 17,127 of JASCZW010013285.1, forward strand.
AATGATGGATAAATTAAAGACAGTGGATTTCAATGGAACTACCAGAGAGATCAAGTCGCGACGATGAATGAGACATTTCATCATTAAATCAAAGTTAATACATGTTAGCATTAATGAGCAATTGGAAGAAGTGATCTTCAGAGCTGTAAACAATGCAGTTCGTGAAGTATCTGGTGTGGCAGGCCATCTATGCCTGTGACGAGCAACATCTACATTGCGACGGAATAATCAACCCAGTTATCTGACGAGTAGCAAACGTCTGCAGATACTACACAATTCTTCCGCCTGGCTGGCCAGGTGGCATTTCCCTTGTGCAATGGAGTCTGCTATAACATTCAAGTGATTCAAGTAAGAACCATTTCTTCCTCAGGCCATAATCAATTTAATAGGCCGGCGTCAAGCCGTGACAAGAAGACTCAAAGGAAACTGTAGTGAGCAGAAGATGGAACAAACTGGCATTCTGTATGAACAGAGACTGTTCAAATAGCATGGCAGTCTCTGCAGATAGGCCCGACAGTGAATGTATTCGAATAAAGGAAACAACAGGCAACTCTCGGCGTAACAACTGAACTGAAAGGTGACTTATTAACGATCGACTATGCACATTATGACATTAGGCTTTGATCAGAACGCCTCACAGCATATCTGGGCTGTATGCTGTTGCCAGTCGTTACGCAGATCGATGTGACATGACAGTAGGTCATGGGCAGAAGTCCTATGACTTGCGGCATCAATATATTCAATTCAGCGCGAAATCAACAACAAAGTAACACGCTCAAAAGAACGCTGACACTTTGTGCATTTCTCGTAGTTTCTTTTAGCAGTCAAAACACCGTACTAAGTTAATTTATATAAACTATTGAAATTGCATATAGAAAGAACAAATGTCGCATTCAGTCGATATTGCTTCTTTCAAAGGCAAACGCATTAATTTTTCAGGCAATCTGTGACAAGTTGCAACTGGAAATATCGGCCATTTCGAATAAATTTTCAGAAAATGTATTATAATAGAGCAATTTGAACAATATTCTGATTAATTGGTCTCAACAACATAAAAATGATTAATAAAGTAGGATAAAATTTTCGGGAAGATATGCTAGATCATCTAAACCTCTCTGGCATTCAGAACAGATCAGTTGGAGACAGTAATCATGTAACAATCCTATGATATATATATTCAGGCATATTCCATTGGATGCCCTGGAAGCAGACATTGTAAGTTGGAGATATTGACAAACTAGCGAGCTGTATGTATAAAAACATATATTACTGTGGGCAAGTTTTTGAGTAACTAAAGGCAACGGGTAATCGCAATGTGTCTGTGGAGAGATTTCAGATGTTAATGGTATCAGGTATGTTTGAAGAGTTATCGTAATAATACGTTATACTATATTTTGGGTTTTGAGTCAGTCGATTTATATGAACATCCCAGATAATCTGACAATTATATTTACGGGTCCTTATAGTGATTTATGCATATCGTCTGCTCATGGAAGATTTTATAAGCTAATGTCTTCAATGAATCCTGGCTTCTGAACTCAAGTGAAGTAAAATCCAAGTTATCTATTCTATCTGTACCTTTCAAAGTCTCCGCTAAGTAGTCAGGTACATGTGCTTCTTGTTTGGTCCAGAAGCTACAGATACGGTGTAGATTAACATTTTGAATTCAGGATGTAGTTGCATGAAACAGAAATGTCAATCTCATGTCTGTACATATTTCAATACTCAGTAATTAGTAATAACCCCTTTGACTGTTGACACAGAACAACAGATCTATGATTTGAGCTGAAAAGTTGAATTTGAATGACTTAAGATATTCAATTGTCGCATGATATTTTTATCCTTCTACATATTCAATGAATGTTGTTATATACATATTTGTTCTTTACATACTTTCCAAAAACCTATATTGCAACTAATATGTATGTTCTGAACTCAACGGTATTTGGTATCCAGTTTATCTCGTAAATGTTGTTGCGTTCTAAAGATATTCTCTGAGCATAGTTCAATACATTCAACAAAGTTATTCACGTTATACAAAACACAAGAAAATAAGTCACCTTCTTCATTTGCCTTTCATTTTGCGTCGTGTTACATAGAAGCGTAGTGCATTCATAATCAGGCGGTATTTCATCAATTACTTCTTAAATGAAGTGAATGGAATCAGGCGACTCAAATATGTCTGTCTTCTCTTGATACGATTTTCGATCATACATTCGTCATCATCAAGTGTTTCGTTCGTGTCACCAGTCTAACTACTTAGGCAATGCTCAAATTCTTTGAACTATCAGAATGATTTAACATCTATCCACCAGCCTTTTCTGGAATTTCATGAAAATTTCGGTCCTCTGAATGCATTAAAGGTATAAAGGAATTCATACAACTCGAACATCGGCTGTTGCAGTTGCTGGAATTGAGGATTGGCTAGTAAATTTTGTATATCTCTTTCATCTTTAACAGTATATCATACGGTGAATGTTGATGATAAATGGAATTTCAGTCATTGACATGTTTTGCCAGAGATATTCTTACCGTCAGTGCAAACCTTGCGATGTCTTCTGCTTCCTTGTAATCAATACGTTATAGACCTCTTTCATATGAATGTCAAGTTCACAAACCGTAGTACGATCATAATCTACGTTTAAAATGGCCACGAGGCGGAGCTGAAATGGGAAGTGTTCTGAAGTACTCAAGAATCGATCGTACGTAATATGAGGACGTCTTGTATTTAACATTAATTGAGCAATACTGATTTTCGCCATGCCTGTCTGGAATGTGACATTACAAAATTCATGCATCCTCGAAAACCTTGTTTTCGCATATTCTTCTTGCCACGAGGACTATGACGAATTTCTTCGTTCAGCATCGAGCACTTATGCCATTTTAACATATTGTTACGCGGCTGAAGAGAGGTTGCGTTGAAATCAACATGTTTCTCTTGCACGGCATTAACGGAACTACCTAAAATACTGAAACAGTTTTATGACAACGACGATATTTTTTCAAGGCTACGGTGCTACTGTAGATCTTGAGTTCTGAACTGAGAACAGTTTTGACGATGAATATCACAAAATTAATCGGAATGAAGGTGACCTTCAATTTCGTTAATGTTTGAACAGATCGTAAACCTGAAACTGCTGTTATCTGTACATCTGAACTCAGGACATTTTAGTGCAGAACAACACTCGAAGATCTGAAGCCTGTTTCGTTATCACCATAGAACCCAATAAGTATGCGCTATCAATATAAATCTAAAGGCAGAAATAACAAATATTAGACATTCCTAATTTTCTTCTGGTAAATCTATATACACGGGGTGCTTGTGAAGAATGATATGACATTTTTCTATTTTCAGATCCCATTTCAGCTAATTCAGAGCAACAATAACTGGCATTTTCGAGTGCGGATATCTATAAGACTTTAGACAGGTGCCTTCAGCAATCCTCCATTTTATTAATGTAACATCCTCGGAATGACAAATGAGCATGCCTTTCGGACGTAGTCATTGACTATATGATATGTATGATTAGCTTCAGGGGATTTTTCACTGGGCGTGATATTTTGCGAATCGTCCTTCGGCATATGTCCAGATCAGTAATCAACGAAGGTGTAAGATCTGGATTTCTTCAGAGGGCAGAGCAGCAAAACTCTGAGTTATCGTTCTGGCCATTGTTGGGTTCGATTGAACGTGTATTTTGGCGCTTCATCGCTGTAGGGCAACGTTTTGGTCTCGAAGTGTGTAACACGCAGAGCAGTCGCCCAAGTACCGTGCCTCCAGTATGACACAGCTCCGTAATGGCGGCAGGCGTATTTTTCAAACCGTTGGACGCCACCAAACTTGGCTTGTCATGACGCAGTACAGTGTTTGGTGGGGGCCCCGAATTTCAGTTTTCAGGACGTCCTCCATTTTGCTGACCGAACCGTCGCTGTGGCATCGATGCTTTTCGTCGGAGACAGGGTGTAATCATTCTTTTCAACAGAATAGTAATCCTCTTGGAACAAGTCACTCATGAATTCTTTTGACTCGGTCGTAATCCAGTGGCGTAATCACTCCGGCTTCTGCTGTAAATTTCGTCATGCGGGATTTTTATACGGTAGGCTGATGTAAATGTCGCCTGCCGCAGCAGCAATCTCTTTCATTTCTTCTGGTGACTGGTGATCACTTCTTTCGCCGAAATTTTGACGAGATTTTCAATTAAAGACAGATGGGATGTTTGATCCTCGGCTCACTGAAATGGAAACTAAACAAATGCACTCATTTGGGAACAACTCAAGTTTAGTTTTTCTGCATTGGCCTGCCTTACTTCCACCAACTACATTCAGATTCAGTCTCAATTAGACACCGGGAAACTCTGACCATGTCCATTCAGAGAAGATTAATGATGATCTGCCGAAATTTATCTTTTATTCAGTCTGTATTTTAATACGAAGCTATTTGCTTCGAGATAAATATATGACATGAACCTGAGGTGGCTATAGACAACGTATGAACTCAATGGAACGGAACGGAGAGACAGGCAGACTCAACATTGTTCTCCAGTGAAGTGATGCTGTCGAGTATTTCCATTTGTATTAAAGATTTTGATGGTACAGTAGTTGGCAGCTCCAGAATCTGCCTCTTTCATGCAAATACTGTGCAGTGTACAAGGTGTATTGTAAGTAGAGACGTAATACCGTCAAAGGCTGTGGAAGGTACTGAAGACGCAGGCCTTGCCGACGATAAACTGGTGTGGTAAACCGTCTGGAAGAAGATAAATGGTTTAACAGTGCTGGAATATGCAAATCCTTCTGAATGAGGATACGTTGAGCCCTTCTCTGTTATCCTTAATGACCAGAACAACAACCCCCTCAGGCAGTCATGTATTTTCCATGACAGCGTGATCCTCACGTGATGACCAACCAGCCAGACAAGCATGACTAATGCCAGGCCTAATGCTGGCGTGTGAAGCAAAGGCTCAAAGTACTGCCCAAACTGACGAAGACTCTTTTCCGTCAGCTCGCTTGATATCCGACCGGCAGACCAGGTGATGCTGTCGTCGAGCTATGCCAGTGATCTGTGTTTGTTATTTTATGGCCGTGTTGCTAATTATCATTTGGCCGGAATGAGCTAAGACCAAGACTGCTGATGTGCCTGTCTCCGACATAACAAACATGCAAATATTTGTTTTAACCGCGGAATGGTACTTCAACCATGTATACCGGCAGGAGAAGTGATGAGCGTATTTCTGAGTCTAGTTGTTGTCGTCATGATGAATTTAGAGACATTTATGTCTTCAGGCAATGGTAATCTTTTCCGGAGGAGTTTCTGGGATGTAGTCAGAGATTTGTGTGACAGAGATCTGATTAAAATTGCTGTCTGGTATCAAATTCCGGAATAGACGATCTGTGCGATGTAACATATTTGACTCAAATTTGGTTATAATTCCTGATTTGCATATTTTATAAAAACCTTCAAATGGATAGGGATGCCAGAACTACTGGAATTCGTAAATTCGAAGTAACAAAGAACCTAATATCTAATTTTTCCTCATTTATACAGAATGTACTGAATGAAGTCAAATTACTTTTGTATTATAAGGTAAGCTAACCAAACAACAAACAGACAACAGAAGGAATCGTGCATCGATATCAGACAGATAAAGTTGGTCTACAATGGCTGTGGAGCAATTGAACTTTCTCCAGTAAATCTGTAGTGATTTTAGGGTGGGCGACAGAGAGTTACTGATGTTTCTTCTTTCAGGTGTTAATTAATTTTTGAAGATATCACATTTCTAATGGATCACAAATGGCTGCGAAGACAGTAATTAGCCAAGTAATAAACCCTTGTAAAGTGAGAACAAGAGAGCAGCGGAAATCTACCTCGAGCTTTCCCTTAATGAGACGCTCAATGTACGTACGCCGCACTGGCCTTCGGCAATTTTCCATCCTCGAAAACCTCAGTCGCCTTCGCTATTAATATGACCTACGAGTTGTCCCAGGCGAAGAGAGATTCCCAAATCGTCATAAGCACATGAACGTCAATTCCGTTTCTGCTGTGGCTTCTTTCGGCGTGCTTCTTTCTTCTTCTGCTGTAGCCGCCGCACTACTTACAGGTCAGTCGCTGGCGTAACGGAAGTGTCTGATCCGACGTAGACTGTCAGGGTAGCAATGGATATGATACCAGATGTAATCCAGTTGCGATTTTCCTCTCGTGACTGACTGTAGCGGGCCGTGGCTGTGTATCTCATTCTTCGATATTTCTTTGTACCGCCCTAGTAACGTGCTACTGGCTTTGGTGGTTTACAACCTTGATGATTTTATCGCTCCTGATCGGCCATTATGATCGTTCAGGTAGTCTGTATTATGGGGTCCTTGTTATTTTGTTTTGAAGACAAATTAAATCTGAACTCTAATCTGAAATTTGTAGATGGTACTCGGAAGCCTATCTCATCCAGAACAGACAGGAAACATCGTTTTGGACGGAGAACTCCTTCGGGCATGACGAGGATGTGTGGATGGAGCGATTTGAGCAGGATTTCTATTGGTGGATCAGTCAGTGGATGATGATGATGCTGTCGTCCGCTCCTTCGGGCTCGATCCCAGGTAATCGATGAGTGAACGGGGATTTCGAAGGTGATATGATTCGTGCTTGAAATTCAAAGTTCGTTCATCTTTCTTTTGATATTTAGTAATTCACTATTTGTTGTACAGAGCAAAGTGCGCATTCACGAAACGGACTAGTTCGCGTTTTCAGGATTTTCACCTGGAATTCATGTGATTACGGGATTCAGTTCGCGATATTTGCTGATTCTCAGTTATTCATGACGCAGTTCGCGGATCAGTGTACCGGATATGCATTTGCTGAAAATAATGCTGTCAATGGTATGTGCATGGCGTCACAGTAAGGACTCGGGTAACTGTGCAGTTTCTTAAGTACATGGAGATACTTCAGGATGTCTCATTTAGTGTTCCCTGTCGTATGCAAATACCAGTTTAAATTAAGGCAATAGAACTCCTCGTTACAATATCCCAGATAACGAGTTTTTATTCGAGAAGATGGCCCCCCTTTGGTCTTAGGTATTTCTTGGAGTATTTTAAAGTGTACGGAATCAGTACGTGTACCTGCATATTCGGCAAAAATTCACCCGTTTGCAACTGTCATCTTCAGAGAATAAAACCAAGGCCTTGATATGAATGTACCATGTTTTTTGATTTATTTCAATTCCGTAATCAATGCTGCGAACCTTTTCTTTACGCTGCTCAGCATCTGTACGAACATTTGGACAAGTTTTTTTGTGGCAATCCATTTTTGTATATCTTCCTCCGATTTGACTCTTACGATGCTTCAAGTGTCTGCTGCCTCGGTGGCCCATCAGTTCCATTCTGAGATGATTTGTGCGGAAACGACATCGCTGGCAACTAATGCCGCTCCAAAGGCACCTCTTTCAATCGTAGTAAATCAATGATATTAATATGATCAGAGAGGAAATGTTAGACCGCCTGCTCGTTGATCGTTTGAACCGACACGAAATCCCACGCGAGCAACTGCCCGTCATGTATATTTTGGCAAACTTTGACATCTTCTGCTCGATCCTCGGGGTATCCACATGATGAGCGGAGTGAAGGCCTGGGTACATGACTGGTATCTGCATTTTCATGGCAGGCAATGTGCTCGTCAGCATCTGGGTCAATGGAGCTTCCATGCGTCACCTGCCGTGCTGTTCATCGCGGTAGGCCTTCTTTGAACTGTGCGTATGTATTCCTTCACGTTTTTCATCTTCTGGTTGGTCGTTCAGTTCTTCATCAGTATTCGTTGTTGGGATTTCTGGAAGCAGACTGCCAGATTTTAGCTACCTTTTTCTTTCTATCGATGGTCAGCGCGTGTTACCGATTTAAAACCGGCGATGCGGAATGCCGTGTTTGGCTCTGCGATGTCAGAACGATCAGTTTTCGGGCGTGCGCTGGAAGTGCTGGCGCTCTGCTGATATCGTTAACTACTGAGATTGCATCTGCTATTGAGACGTACGGCGTAGACAGGTAAGCATTGAGCAATTCCGCTAGATTTCCGGTAAACGGAAAGTTACTGGCCGACACAATGATGAGTGCAATTGATTCAATGTATGCTACCAAGACCTAATCAAATCAAAACCTGAAATATTCATATCATTATTTTCTTAAAATACTCGAATATAATGTATAGTACGTAACGTTGTTTTTCGTTTTCTCGATAGGCACTGGATACTGTCCCCAAATATCACCCGGGCTCTTTGAACAAACTGCGCAGTATTTATCTGGACGAAGTGTAATGGACGCCGAGCTCTAATATTTCATTTTGAATGACTGCGGGCTGAGATTTCTCATCAAACACAATGGCTCTCAACACTAATATCTGCTGAACAAGATGAAGAGAAAATCGATAGCTCCGGTGAGATGTATCTATGGAATTTGAACAGAAGTAGTTGAAAAGTGGAAACGAATTTGTATTTGCCGGCCATTTATATGATCAGGAGTACATGTTTTACCAGTCGAGACACCCTTCCTTGCTATCAGCAATTGACAGTAAAACGCCAGCGGTGACTAGTCGGGACAAAGTGCTCAAATGGCAATCCTTATTTTAGTATCTTTGAAAATTGCGATGAAACAGTAAGCCTATCTGTAAACGGCTCTTCATGTACGCTGTAGGAACGCATGGATTGAAGCCTCGAACAAATGTTCGTTATCGCCTAAAGTATTTGGCGAAGGTTGTATTTCAATTTCAGTGTGTCTGTTATCAATATACTAAATTAAACTTTATAGCACAATGAAATGCGAAATGAATTGAAGCTTGGGCTTAACTCAAACACCCAGATCCGGAGAAAGCTTTAGGCCTGTGCCACCAGTACTACCTCGCAATCTCAGCCTTCAAGCTTCGAAGAAGATCATGCAAATAAGTGGAAATACACTTGAGTGCAGCCTCTTTGCCCTTGCCCCTTGCAAGTCGACAATGCATGT
>JASCZW010013286.1:0-26111 GCA_034211315.2 Aedes japonicus
AAATATTTATAACTCGACGGATTTTTTCTGTTCGTACGGAGTTAGGCCATTACATCAAGCGCTCATGCACAGTGCCAAGGACGCAGCGAGAAGATTACGGGCGAAGACAGACAGAAGACAGAGCGATCGTTTGTAACGAGAGTGATTCATCTCACTAAACAACTTTATCATTAGCGCACACTCACTCTGTCTATTTATCTTCAGAGAGTTAATTGCTTTATCTGAGGTGACCTATAGATCAAAGAAGTCCCAAAAATAATAAAGAAGGATCAACGAGCTGGCACGGGGACTGGCCGAGGCACGATTTATTCACTGCTGAAATCAACATTAACTTGACAGGCACATGGTGAAATCAATTTCAGTCTTCCTTGACTTTACTTCTACATCTGAATTTCGTGATATGCTGAAAAAACTGCAAAATTACAACCATACCAGAAGGTGAACAATTGTAAAGACAGAATTGTTGAACTTCCAAATCATGTACACGTACGCCATTGAGGTCAAGATTACAGTAGTCATAACTGATAGATTCACCATGCATCATGGTCTGAATGACAGTACTTTATCAAAATGATTAACTGAACTCATAAATCCCTAGACATGCCTGATTCTTTAAAAACAAGATTCATCTTGGCCTGGAGTTTGACTAGGGTAACTTTCCACGTTCATAATGTACTCAACTTATCTATTACAGAGGATCTTCTGTCGCAACAGAATTCCAGATATTTCCATAATTGAAACTCTCATGAAACTTAATTCTATTCATCTATTTAATGATTTATAACAGCTCACTAGGTAAATTTTAGTACCAGTTTTGCCGTACCTTTATTTCAGTTGAATTTGAAAAACTTTGCATGGATGACTTTTAGGTATTGAGGCCATGGCAGGTGATGTCCATATGTTATATGTTCAACAGGGAACAGAGTAGGTACTTTCGATTTCAAAATACGATATTTCCTATTGCTTCATATAGATATTGAGTCTCAGACATCTATGTCTCGTTGCGGCCCTATCGTCTAGGCGAAATACGAAGGCATATTGAGCATATTTCTGATTTTACATATGTTTTACTGAACAAAAAAACATCATAACTAAGGAAATAACCAATAGAATATTTTGGCAGTTTTGGATTAAAATAACTATCATAACGTTCAGATATTGATGAACATAATCTGTCTCCATCTGAACTACGTTCCGAAATGGCACACTTCATAAAAAGATATTATTCAGCAGCAATGACAATAAGTCATTCGTAAATAGAATGCGTGTGACATATGACAACTGATGACTAGTTCTGTTACCACGTAGAAGGCTCCTGCGATAGATCCTAGACGGCCAGAAAATTATTTGAATTGAATCCCCACACATAGTGTCAAATTATTGAATCGTTCCTGATGTCACACTTGACATCTTTAAGAAAGGGTTGAGTTATTCTGAATCCAAATTCAGCAAGATATTCCAGTTCCTCTGGATGTTTCAGTTCTGGTCATTCTAATTTCGTAAATTAAACGTATAGGCCCAGCAGATTGTTTGTTGATAATATGGTGCCATGACATCGTCTACGCTGAAAAAAAGAAATTTGACGTTCGTCTGTAATTTGTTTTGCACCATGACAAATAGCAAATGACGCACCACGATACCGATGAATGACAATAGAAATGTCTTACATTTTGTTCAAATCATACTACTAACATTACCTATCTGTGTTTTGCCGAGAATGTTTGTTGAAATACGAATACGCTTACTTGATAAGAAGGTGCCTGAGTTAGTTTCCGATATTCCGATGTGATTCTGTGTTTTGATATCGATGGAATCGGTCGTAATGGATGTCATAGTTATCCGAGCTCTGGCGTCGGTTTGTCGTCCGCCTGTTAGATATGCAATTTACATAACAAAAATTCATACTACGTTGGTGAACGCATGGCCGTTTCTTTTTCACCTACTTGTCATCAATATTAACCAGGGCGACGGAGGGAAGAGTCCCAGAGTCACAGTGACGTTTGTCACTTGGCGAAGTAAGGAGAAAAGTCACCTGCACGGTGACGTGACTCTCTGGGCAAATCAAATGGAGAGTCACGTCACCGCAGGTGACTTTTCTCACTTCGCCAAGTGACAAACGTCACTGCGACTCTCGGAATAACCCTCAGAGTCGCCTCATAGCGGGGATTGTGATTATTGGTAAAATGTAGAGTGAAAAAAAGAAAACCTGTGCAAAGTAGAAAACGGCCATTTGCTGGTCAATTTCAGATGCATTCACCAACGTAGTGTAGTTTTGTTATGTAGGTTGCATATCTAACGGGCGGTTTAGCCACCGACAAACCGACATGAAACTCAATCTTCACTGTTGATCAAGAATCCATTACGACCGATTCAAATGTGCATCGATCCCATCTGTCAAAAACTTTAGAATCATTTTATCGAGATTAAATATATGTATCCAGAATTGCTCAGACGCGAACCTTCTTATCAAGTTCCCAAGCGTGTTCGTGATTTCAACAAACATTCTCAGCGAACACGAAGATAGATGTTAGTAGTATGATTTGAACAAAAATATTAAGACATTTTCTATTGTCATTCATGTCAGTTTGTCGGTGGTTTAGCAACGATCATTTTTGCGCTTATTTTGTCATGAGTTACTGAAACAAATTACGAATGAACGTCTAAATTTCTTTTTTTTTTTTTCGAATAAACAAGACAGTGTCATTAACCGCTGTGTGTCCAACAAAAAACAATCACCTTTAAGATGCCGACAGGGAACGTTTTTACCCGAGGAATTAGAATGACCAGAACTAAGGAAACATCCAACCGATTTGGAATATCTTGCTAGTTTTGGATTCAGAACCACTCAACCACTTTTTCTTAAAATGTCAAAAATCTTGACATCGGAACGATTCAATGAATTTTGACACCCATATTGTTAGGGTTCAATTCAAATAATTTTCTGGCCATCCTAGGGGGATCCCATCCCCTTGGGAACCTTCTACGTGGTGGCGGTCCCAGAACCAAGTCATCGGATTGTCATATGGCAATCACATTCACTGTGTATTTGTGTATGACTTATTGTCACCGCATGCTGGTTTTCCATTGAATATCTTTTACGAGTGTAGATGCATTTATTCGGAACATGGTTCCGGATATCCGGTTTTCCGGAGACGGATTATGTTCATCGGCCATACTAGACGTTTAAAACAAATGGTTGAGTTTTTTAATCCAAAACTGCCAAAATATTCTAAATTGGTTGGATATTTCCTCAGTTATGGTCGTTTTAGTTCCGTGGGTAAAAATGTACCTCGTCGGTTTCAGTAAAAAAATCAGTAACGCCTTCTCCACGCGCCCTCCCTAGCTATGCTCTTCACATTTCACCCTAGGCGGATAAGCTTTAACGAGACACGAGGTGTCACAAAGTTTCAATATCCTACTGTTAATACTTATTGAAGTATCATGTTTTGAAATCGAAAAAGGCAACTTTGTTCCCTGTTGGACATATAACATATGGACATATGATGCCATGGCCGCCATTCAATACCCTAAAAGTCATCCATGCAAAGTTTTCAAATTCAACTTGAAATAAAAAATTTACAGCAAAAAAACTGTTTTTTAAAGTCCCACCCTAGTGAAAGTTAGAAAAACTGTTATAAATCGATACGTAGATGAATAAATTAATTTCTTCACCAAAGTTTCAACAAATAAAAATATCTACAATTCAGTAGAAGCAAAAAATACTCTAAACCATAAGAATAAAAAGTTGAAATTTTTATGACGAACATTAGAGGACCACCTAGTCACCACCCAAACCAAAGATAGATCTTGTTTTAAAAATCAAATCTCCCGTAGACATCATCTGTCTAAAGTTTATGGTTTTCGAGTTATCGATTTTTGTCGTGAAATTTGTCCATTCGGACCATAGTGCATGGGTGAGATCTATCGGATTATGACTATATAACAATAATCTTATTTTCAAATAATATTAAATGCGTGCCTGATTTGGAAAGTTCACTCGATTGCGGTGTTGTTATTGTTCACCTTCGCAACCTGCAGGAACCGTAGTTTTGTATTTTGCAGTTTTTCAACGCCTATCACGAAGTTTTCAGATCAAAAAAGGGTGTAGAAGTAAGAATCAAGAAGATTTAAGTGATTTCACCATATTTTGTCAAGTTAATGTTGATTTCAGCGAAGTGCTTCATCTGTTTCTCGAGCCGAGTCCCCGTGCCTTCAGTTCAGTCACCTTCTTTTTATTTATTTTTTTGGGACTTTAACCTTTTGGTCATTCGTCCCATCTCACCGCAGATAAAGCAAAGTGCTCTTTCATTTGGAGATAAATAGACAGAGTGAGAGTGTGCGCCTGTGATGGGATTGTTTGGAGTGAGTGAATCACTCTCATTTTTAAACGATCGCTCTCACGTGCTCTCATCTGTCTTCGCCCATGTGCTCTCGCCTGCGATCACTGGCACGTACACTTGAGCGAAAACGTGCCAGTGCTCTTTCCGTGATTCGCTGGTGCGATTGAAAAAGAATACGTCGTCGGAGTTATAGAAAATATCCGAAAACAGGAAGCGGGAAGAAACTTTCTTTTATCTTTCTTTGTTATGTAGCGTCAAAGCGAATGTGCAATCACTGCTGTATATTAGCAGAAGATTTCCTTGCCAGGTTTTGCAGAAGGAACAAAATATGAAAGAACGATCTATAAAGAAAGAATTTAAGATAAGAAAAGAGAAAGCAAAAGAACATGATTTGAAACGACAAATAAAAGAGGAATCAAAGAAGGTACCCCTAAAAAAGGGAAGGCCCAAAGTTAACAAGCCTGTGGTGGCTCTGAAGAAAGGCAAATTTGCAAATGAGAATATCAATGAAGGATGTACTTCACGCTGGGAGTTTTAATTATATTGTATGAAATAAAGAATATTTCTTACCTTACTTATTTACTGAATAAAACTAAGAATAAACTGAAATATGGAGTGGGCATTTAGCAACCTCCACCACTCCCTCTTTCTTGTCCACGTAGTGTTCAGAGAGTCCCAAATGGTTTAACTTTTCAAATGAAAAGAAAACACACAAAAAACTGTTCAACAATTGGACATGACCTGTGCAACAATAAGATTTACAGGTTTTGTAGTGTGCAACAATACGGCGCGAAAGTGCCATCAAAATATAAGTTTTTTTTTAAGAAAAGTTCGATAATTTTGATTATAAGGAACAATGAAACGTTAGTTGACGTGCACATTAAGCGTATCCAAATTTGAAAAACTGCTTTCATTTGTTCAAAATCAGCAAAATGCTCTAAGCGAGTACTTAGCTGTGCAAAAATTGGCAATTTACGCTACTTGTCAATCGTTTTGCCAACTTTGAAAAGAACTCTGACGTACTAATGGGAAAAATTCGTCATGTGAAATTCAGCTCTCAAAAATCTCGCCTTCTTAAGCGCCCACCTTTGCTAGAGAGTCCGTCTTCTCATTGCCCAGAATTGAGCAATGTGAGGGGACCCATACAAAGGTAATCCTTCTTCTGATCTTTCGACCAACGCACATATCCGCTCCCTAAAACAAGATGACTGCCACACTGTTTTGATCCACCGGAGGGCCTTAATAGAACTGAGAATATCCGAGAAGATGAAATAATGGTCTATGGGCATGTCGAAAAGTATCCCCAATGCGGAATCGATTACTGCCAGCTCAGCAACATATACGGAACAAGGTTTCTGAAGTTTCCGGAAGGCGGATGGGTATTTTTGATTTCTGTTATTGCTATGTATTTATGGTATTCCTGCGTCATCGAGAGATCATAATCAACGGAGAAACTGTGATCAGAGAAGCGTACACTAGGAGAATTGTAGTATGGAAGACTAATATCGGATAACATATAGTTAACATAGATTCGCAAGAATCTAGATTGGTTATTTAATACGAGCATTCCTTCGAAGTTTTCAATTACTGGGTTGTTACTGATTCCAAGTATGTGTGTCGCACTTATTTCACTATGCTATCTATGCTCTCTAACCAGAGCATTAGTTTAGCACTGATCACGATCGCACAACTGGACTTGGGATAAAAAAACACCAGGATCGATCTACTTCGGCACTTTACTTACTATCGCGGATGAGTCACTTTCGGATTTGGGATTGTTATTTAAATAATCGATCGTGTGTGGTTTCTCATCGTGAGATATATTCGTACTGGTTTGTTCTTTATCAGACGATCGGTTAACGATTATAGATTAAGATTTTACGAGCTATTATAAAGGGTAATACGGTCAAAATTTGGTCAATGGAAAACGCGTGTAAATCGGTGAAATCGTTTATTTAAAAAATCAAATTAAATTTCTTTTTCAAGTTCAATTAGTATCAAATTCAGGAAAAAAATTCAGTTAGGCTTCCGCTTTTCCAAATCCGAATTGCCGGGCCTTACGCTTGACCCCTGCCATCAGATTTTGTACAGCCACCTTGTCCACCTTCTTCGCCGCAGAAAGCCAGTTTGCCTTGAACTGCTGTTCGTCCTTAGCAGTTTTTTTGGTCTTCTTTAGGTTCCGCTTGACAATAGCCCAGTATTTCAATTGGGCGAGCTCATGCGTGTTGGGAGGGTTCTTGTCCTTGGGAACCACCTGCACGTTGTTGGCGGCGTACCACTCCATGGCCTTTTACCGGTCAATGGCAAGATGCCAAACCGGCCAAAACAGTACGGAACAACCGTGTTTCTTCAGGAAAGGCAGCAGACGTTTATTCAAACACTCTTTCACGTACAATTTCTTGGTTGACAGTCCCGGAAGCTATGAAAATGCTGCTTTCAAGCCACAGGTACAGATGGTTTGCCAAACCAGATATTTCTTGCGAACTTTGATTAGTTTCGTGTGCTTGAAAATATCTGCTACCTTTCCCCTTCCTTTTGCCGTATAAAACTCCTGTCCCGGAAGCCGCTTGTAGTCGGCTTTGACGTAGGTTTCGTCGTCCATTACCACGCAGTCAAACTTCGTCAGCATCGTCGTGTACAGCCTCCGATCGCGCTTTGGCCGTCGTATTTTGTTTATCATCGGGATTTGGAGTCACCACCTTCTTGTAAGTCGATAGTCCGGCTCGTTTTTTGGCTCGATGCACGGCGAGACGATACACCCAGCTTATTTGCGGCATCTCGGAGAGATAGGTTAGGTTTCGCTTGAAACTACCGGCAACTCTCTTTGTCGTCTCAGCGGCTTCCGGTTTTCGATTTCCTCGATCCAGACTTCCTGGCTGTCGACAAACGTCCCCAAACACTTTAATTACATTTGTAACGGTTGATTTGGCAACTTTAGCGATTTTGCCAACTTTGTGTGCGAGTAGCTCGGATTTTCGCGATGCGCGAGCAAAAATTTTGATACGCTGCTCTTCGTGCTTGACGGCACTTTGACAACTGAAGAGTGAATCCAAAATCAAAATAGGAGCAACATCTCTACACACACACACGCCTCAAAATGAGGAGTGTTCAGGCTTTTAAATGCAAAATTGAAAGAAATACGTCAAGTTGATATTGACCAAATTTTGACCGTATCGCCCTTTAGGTTCTGTAACGGTTTTACTCCTGCCTCCAGGCTCATATTATGCATTGAATGCATACAGCCAAAGACAATATGTAAACAACGATATTGAATGTGTAACAATTTATTGAGGTGGCTGTTACTTATTGAATCTTTAAGCGATATTGAGGAGATTTTTGAGAAGGTTGAATTAAATCATATCGCTTTCCGGAGCAAGTTAGTGGATGAAAGAAGTTCCAGTGAAAATTCCAACCTTGTGAATGGATCTAAAATCTCTAGAAAACCGTTACTTCGGGTGGTATTCCGTAAAACCTTTTTAGTAAAGTCGAATATCCACTGCATGGAGTATTCTTCACTCTCATTGGAGGATGAGCGGTTTCGCATGTAACGAGCGTTGTCATCGAGGCTTCTCTACCCGAGCAAAGGATTATACCAAATTGATAACAAGTTCTAATCCAAGGTTATCATTTTTTGATCACTGAATATGTTACCATTGAGGCTGAATAAACAGCCAAAGTAACAGAATAAATAACAAAAAAATACTCGTTGAATATCGTAATAATAACTTATTTTGTCACCAATACGAACAACTTGATAACAAATTTTGTATTGTAAGCAAATTAATTGAAGTAAGCACTCGACACTGAAGAAGTCTGTAAGTAGCAGATGAAATAGACGTATCTGTCAAAAGATAAGCTCATAGTAGAATTAAAAGGAATTCGTTCGCGTGTACTAGCGAAAATTTAAAAAAAGGTTTTTAGGTTTTATTTTTTATTTTTTTAAAAGTGATCAAATGAAGTGTTAATTTTAAATTCTCCTAGTTTCCCAATCACAATCGTTCTAATAATACCCTCAAAAAATTTTTTTTAAAAAAGGGTTTTAAAAAAAAATTGAATGTAATTGAAGTAGTTTTAAATTGTGTTATCGATTTTAAATCAAATTCTCATGTAGAAGGAGATGTTCGCTCATCACCATGAGGCACCAAGAGTGAACAACAATGTTTTTGGCTAGAATGAAAGATGTGAAGAGAAAGTGTTGAAAGGTCCGTCAGAGTACGGCAGGTAGGAAAATTAACAGATGTTTTTGAAAATTGAGCGAAAGGGCATGTATCCAATGGTACTGAATTACGGACGTCAATCTTTGCTCAACATCCCACTGCGGGTAGGTTGTAGCGACGGAACAAGTCCGCCACTTCAACAGGCAAAAATTGACGCATGGAAAGACGCTAATGTACCACTGTGGCTTGTATAGTTTATTCTTAGCGATCTATTGTGTGCACTCTGTTTACTGATGCGCACAATTCTCATGCTAATAACTGAAAAAAATAATTTAATTAAAAGCAAAATTTCTTGTTCACATATGCTGGAATTATTTATAGTTTTACAATTCAACTTATAACGTTCATAAAAAATAGTATGTTCAAAATTATAACATATGATAACAAAATTTGCCAATGGTGATAACTAGATTTGTTATATAAATCAAAACGATAACTGGGGTAACAGAACTTATTACCTATATGATATCAGCTTGTTATTTTCCTTTGTTAGGGTAGATAGCCCCTCTACAAACGAACGCCAGTAATTGCGTTTCCTTGTCTTGAGTAAGTTTTAATGCTTTTTATCAAGCATTAGGTACTTATCAAAAAGCTCAGAAGTTGCAAAATAAACATTGAATTTCTGCGTTATGTAAATTTAACCCAGATAACGCCTGAATCTAGCCTGTTGTATGAAAGATTGCAAACATTGTTGTATGGCGCATGAAAGATTGCAAACATTTTTTTTACGTCTCCTTTGGCGTGGAATTAAACGAGGAGAAATTTTACGCGCTTGTTAAAATTAATTATGTTTTTCTGTGTACGATAATGTTTAAAAGCATCGGATTTCTCAAGATACGCCTTAGTGCATTCATGATCCTATCCAGGAGTGGCGGGTCTTCTTTTTAGTGATGTAGTGTGATGTAGTGATGTGTTTCAACGTCGTTTTTGAACTTTTAATGAACTATGGTACATTCGGAAAGGAAACTATACTTATCCAATGGTGAAAGAGGATCTTTAGATGTGAATTAAAGCTTGCTTCAGATAGAATTGGAACAAAAACAATTGCCTGTATTTCAGTTATTTATTATTGAATTCAAGATCTTTTTTTATGCAAATGTAGCGTTTTCTTCATACTTTTAAGAAAAAATACGGATAAAATTATTCGTCACGGTTTCGAAGGAATTCTCGAATTTATCCTGTAACACGGCTCATTAGGTGGCGCACACCTTCGTCGTCCATCGTTTTAGCTATCTTATTCCACCAGGTCTTCATCTGATTGATGTCTTTGACAACCTTTCCCTTTTCCTTGAGTCTCCTCTTCATGATTGCCCAGTATTTCTCAATAGGGTGGAACTGGGGGCAGTTGGGTGGGTTAAGGTTTTTCGGAACAACCTGGACCCCTTTCTCTGCATACCATTCTTGAACGACTTTGCTTGCCAAATCTGGCCAAAACATTACGGGATGGTCGTGGGATCGAATGAACGGCAAAATTCGTTTTTGGAGACACTCTTTTTGGTATAGTTCCGACGTCATTGTCTTTATTTGTAACGAAAACTTTCTTTTTATGCCAACATGAATTTTCGTGCAAATTTGTCGGCAAAAACAAATTTAAATTTGGCTGGTACATCCCCCAGAGCCGTTGCCAAGTAATGTTTTTGACGTGGAATTTGCCCGAAGTCAGCCTTGACATAGGTTTTATCGTCCATCAGAAGACACCCGTCGAACTTGGTCAGCACCTGGTCGTATAGCTTCCGAGCACGGATTTTGGCCACACTATTCTGTTTTATGGTCCGATTTGGCTGTTTGCTAGCTCGATACGACTTGATTCCTTCCCGGAGTCGAGTTCTCCTCACGGTACTATGGGCAGCACCGAATTTTCTGGCCAAATCACGGTCCGACAGATTGGGATTCCTCTTAATTGTCTTCAAAATCTTACCACGCAGTTTCCGGTCGACAGTTCCACTCCGACGATTGGCTTGAGGCTTCCGAATCGTCGTCAATGTTTCTTTATACCATTTGATAACGCACCATACGGTATTTCTGGGCAATTTCAGCTCCCAAGTAACAATTCAAGTTTTATTGTGGTTTTAAAGCATACTTAAAGGCTAAATCATGGTCTTCAGAACCCTCATAAAACCACAACTGTTACTTGGGCTGTTTAGCTAGCCTAGATGCAGACCACAATGAATTTTCCAAATAACTGTGCACAATTTTCTCCCTTCTTTCGGCTTCCATGTTGATTGTTTACAAAGTACAGTCGATTTGCGGAATGTCAAAAATATATACGTGAAGCTGACAAAATTCCCGACACGTGGGCGCCAAGAACTTTAAAATCCGTCCACCAGGAGCGCCACAATATGAGCAAAAGTTTGTTCCAATTCTAAATGAAGCAAGCCACACAAAGATATGTCAAGTCGACTCTCCGTGGAAAGTGGTTTTGCAATTCGTATTGCTTCCCCAGTGTTCAATATGGTCAAAATTAAATCATCACATACGTCATAGAAAATACCCGCTTTGTTGTCATCGTATTGTTCGCCCCATACAGTAACGTTTGAGTTCAGATCACCCAGAATACGAACTGGAGATGGAAGTAATTTAACTGAACTCCAAAGTTTATGGTGGTTTATTGATAGCAGGCTACGATTTTAATGCCTGAGATGATAGGGAGTGAGATTTTATACAAGGAGTAGCACCTTTTGATTCCCAAAAGTATGCCACCATATGAATCAGCTCGGTCCAGGCGAATAATATTAAAATCGTGGAAGGTCAATTTATCTTCAGAAGAAAGCCATGATTCACGGGGAGTAAGTATGTCACAATCAGAATTGTGAATCAAATACTTAAACGAGCCAAATTTAGGTATAAGACTGCAACAGTTCCATTGTAATACGGTGATCATATCTTGATCCTCACTTGACGAATTATTCATCGAAAGATATGAATTCACCAATGAGGGGTCATGAGACAGTCAATTGCTTGAAATAGTTTCCAACTATAGGAATAAGTAGGTCAATAAGTTCTCAGAGCGGTGAAACATCTGAAAGACCAAGAGCATTTAAAATGCCATCCACAATGTCCCTAAAATTATTCTCACCTCGCTTGGACCGGATATTCTTAGAATTGCGAGAAGACATAGGATTTTGCTTTCTCACACGCCAGGCTCTCTGCAGAAACCACACCATCTATCTCCACATCTCGAGATGGGATGTAGACGTAGTACACGGTATTATAACCTACGTCGCTAGCAATTACATTAGCAATTTTATACGTCGATGAAGTAATACGCAGTTTTTTTCGGTTTACCTGATGATATTCGATCCCCAAATAACGGCGTGACAAATTTCTTTTAATGCCCACACAGGGCTTTCACTTTTTGCTGAAAGTAGACAACTCAAGGGGAGGCAGAAGACGACTGTCTAGAATTATCCATGAAAAAAACAAATTCAGGATTCAAATTCAAGATTCAACGATTGTTTATTGTAGCGGCTGACTACAAAGAGATCGAGATAATGAAAAAGATCTTGGCCCGTTACGATTCTCCATTTTCCATATCCAGATGATATCGGCCCTCAGTTTGCCAGCGTCATTTTTCAAGGAACTGTTTGCAAATGGCCTACATAACATTGATATTCCCGGTCAGCATATTGTTTTAACAATATGTATTGTTAGAGTGACTTATTTTGAAGGGAAAACAAACAGACACAGGGTAACAAAACTGTCCATTCTTATAAAACAAACAGAATAGCAGCAGTTTGATAATCTCCAACCAATTTCTTTCAATTACAGAAAACAATGTCCCAGCACCATCAAAAATTTACCAATCCCGTCCTGATATTATCATCCCCACTATCTGCTTTTTCTAACTAGCTTGCTCACTCTTTTTAACGGAGCTTTTGCCTGCTCTCAGCTTAAAATTCTAGAACAGACTTCCACATTTTTTAATTGAGGGTTTTCTACACCAACAGCCTACGAATATGTATATTGTGCAATGATACTCCATGCTCAGGAACATTAATAAAATCTCAATCCAGAAGATACCCACTTCGGCTAAACCTGAAATCGAGCCCGCCCTCTTTGGCTTGGCCAACCGTGCTTTTATCAACAGAGCTATCTGCGGCACACCATGAATAGACCAAATTGCCATCAATAATTTATCACTTCCTGTGCAGCATGACGAAAATTGTCATGACCATCCGGCAAAACAATAGCAACACTTTACATGATAATAGCTGTCATATGATGAAGAGCAGAGTTTCGTGTCCGCCCATCCTCGCCCTTCGTCGTCGACCGGTCCGGTACATCACGGAGCTCCTGTGAGCGTCGCCAGCCAGCCAGCAGCAGGAATGTAAACACTAGACACTCACTTCCCCCCGTGGTCAACCTAATCGCACTCTTTCATGCAAGCAGTGGGAAACTCACGGTTTGTTTGTACATGCGCCCTGGCCACCATGACAGTCCTGCGGGAGGCTGGGACTACTCACTGGAAGCTTGCCTCGGATCCTGTGCCTTTGTAAAGTACGAGCAACTCTGAGTATTGAACAGGACATCCTCAAAGACGGTTGTGCATTTTCCCCGCTCGAGCAAGAATTTTTGGAAGTTTTCGTTTAGATGACATTTCACACCCAGAATATTGAGAGTTAAGGTGCTACTGAAACAGATGCAGGGTTTTGTGATAAGTGCGTTTTTTGACGGATCCAATGGGATCAGGATTGGGTGAGGATGCGGCCCAGAATTTCTTGTTATTCAATGGGATAAATCGGAATCCGACGGGAGGTGGATGAAGGGCAGGGCATGACAAATTTGAGCAAACGAAAGGGATCTGAGTGCGTGTTTGCTTTCCTGTGAGAGTGACGACGTTGGTAAGAATTTAATTAGAACCCAGTCTTAGCAACGACAACAGTGATGATTGTGCTAGCGAAGGATACGGTTCACAAGGCTGAAGCTCCTGCAAGTGATAGAATCTCCAGGGTTTTCTGAGCCGATGGTAGACTGGTTCCATCTTCAATAGAAAAAAAAATGTAAGCAGCCTCCACTCGCGAGGGAGCTCACGCGGTCCCATTCATTCTTAGTGGTGTGTGCGTTTGTAGCAATATCTAAACACGAGAAGCTGGTATGTGGTTTGGGAAACGGGTGGCTTCATTTCCCACTACAAGCTGTTGCTCCGCGCCGAAGATCCTTATCTGTGAAACACAAATATAAATTTTCCTCCTACTGTGCTTCTCCCCTTTATATAGTAAAAGACAATCCTAACCAACCATCTGTTACATACGGTAGTGTAAGCATTAGAATCATTGCTAATTTAAAGCTGCGAGCGAATCAAGTGATTTAATCAACTGGCAATCGAAAACGAGCCTAATTTTAGCGAATATTGTTGTGATTCTTGCAAACTAACGGAATACTGAAGTGATTGTTTCGATCGCAAAAAAATGGCCTTACAGAAAAAGTTGTCAACTAACGATTTCGAGTTGATCTCGATAAACAAAATGAACAACAACAGCGGTAACGGAAGTACCGTCGCCAACAGCAACAACAGCAACGATCCCAACGGAAACGGAATTACCGGCATAATAACGAACGGTGCAAGTGGTAATACCAATAGCAATAACAACAGCAGCATCAAGATGCAGCCAAAGAAGATCCAGTTCAGCACACCGGAGTTTAGCATTACTCCGATTGAGACGCTGCCCGGAAGCACGGCCCGGCCACCGCCGAGTCGAAGGAGGTAAGAATTAGGCAACATGTTGAGTATCTAAATATCGTTCACTGATCGTTGACTGATAACTCAGTATCGAAGGTGCCCATTGTTAACTTTCCAATGTATAAAAAAAAAATGCAAATCTATTTAAATGCGAAGCACTGACATTAACAAAAAAAAGGAAGGGGAAATGGTGAGGAAATTGAATCAATCGAAAAAAAACGAACCTTTGAAAAAGTGTGGACGTAGTTTGCCGTTACAACGTCTTCAAGTACATTTGCGATTCATCTACTACCTCCCGAAGATGTGGATGGAATTCAAGAAATTTAGTGTGTATTTTCAATAGGTAAAATGCGCAGCTAGCTTCAATCTAAGAATAAAAACTAACAACGTTCTTTTTAACAGGGTGGCAAAGGTTGCTTGTCAGTAACATAATTGCCATGAAAACACAACGAATTGCTCGAAATCAACAAACGCTTTGTTACGTTTACTTACGTTTAAATTAAGAATTCACATGTTGAGCTCGAATCAATCACCTATTTCTTTTATTTAAACGTTTCTGTAAGCGCTTCACAGTCGTATTTTGAGGCGTATTATCCAAAATTTTGATCAAGTCTGTCTTGAGAGATCTTTTGTGCCTCTGAATTTTACAGAGCATGTTGTTTTCGATTGGTGGACCATAATCCTATTGAAAACAGTAACGTTCATCTAGAATCAATTTCAAAGCATGGAGTAAGATGTGATTCTTTATAACAAGTTCGATGTGATAATTAGTGTATTAGGGTATTAGGGTTAATATAGGGTTTTAAGCAGTTCATGCATAACCTGAGATGATTGATGAAGCTTTATGTAATCTATAATTAGAACTGCCAAAATTCATACGTAAAAAAAGCTGGAAAAAGCGCGCAAATCCATATAACAATGGTGACACGAAGTCACGAGTGATAAACTGGGTCGGGCAGATAGTTACAGGCGAGCGTGTAGACCAGAAGTGTTCAGTTTTACGGAATTATACCTTGGAAGTTACTCCGATATAGGACCGTTTCTGCCCGTTTGGTTAAAACCCTTTTAATTGGTGAGTCAACGACCGCCAGTGAACGCTACGATCGAGGAGGCTTTCAGCCACCGACCCCTAACTGTAAAGGACCCACATTCCTCTTGCTTCAGGCCATCAGTGCAAAATAGGACTGCAATCTCGGGCAGAGTCCCTTAGCACCAAGGAGAGAGTCCTTCCCCGGTTTGACAGAGGGCGGCCTTGCCGTCGTCGACCAGCTACGTCGGGAGGAAGCCCCTGTGCCTCGGTTCCGGCATCACAACCGCTAAACCAGCCCGTCTCCAAGCCAGTGAACAAACCGCCATCGCACTACAGCCTACAAACGGTAGACGTGCCAGCCTGACCGCCATCGCGCTGTAATCTACGGTACACTAGCCCATGGTACCGCCACCATCTTGTCGAAGGTAGGCCTTTGTTCATCCGCCATCGCCCAAACCGTTCTGGCACCTCATCGCGAGCGATCGCGAGAGATTAGTCACCGTAGTCACCGTAGTCATCGTAGTCGTTGTCTTCGCAGTTTTTCAAGGTACGTCGTATATCTACACCACACGGACTACAGCAGATAATATACTGCATATTGATACTGAGTTTATCCGTTCTGTGTATAAATCCTAGAGGGTTTGAGCTGTTTAGTGGAATACTTGTAACTATAAATTAGAAGAAAAATTAGTAATCTCCATTTAATTCCAGCAAAGGTAGTTGGAATTAAATGGAGATTACTAATTTTTCTTCTAATTTATAGTTTCGTTCTGTGTAATTAATGTATTTGAAAGCTACATTTTCCACCAGGGGAATACAGTAGTGCCATCTCTGGCATCTTCGTGAACTACAACTTTTTAAAGATGTCGTTGTACTCTATAAAATGTTGGTTGGAAAAGATCCTATGCAATGCTAGTGTTTTCCTTCACAATGCATTATTTTCTATTGATTTTTAAATAATAACATGTAATATTTTGTTTTGATGCCAGCTAGTTATAAATATATGCCATCACAATTTTTTTTTCAATAAGAATACCCATTGAAGCTTTGAAAATTTGTGAATAAATCGTTAATATCATAGACCCTTTGTGAATAACATTTAGCATTACATTCCATTTTTGAAACATGAAAACAATAACTTAAGCAAACAGAGGTAAACGCTGCAAACAAAAACAAAGCTGAAATGTTTTTATCCCTACAAACTATGTGGAATTAAAAAAAAAGCAACCACGGAAATTGTTAAATTGCACAAATTTTTGAAGGATCCGAATCGGTTATCGTAGTGGCTGTCCATCCTGAATTTCAGTGCAGCCGGATTTAATTTGTGTCAAAGTCGGATTTGCAGTCGTCACTTCAGTGAGCATCAGTATGAAACCACTGTTTTTCCTTCAGGTGAGTTTTGTAGAGTTGGAACTGTTTAGGGGAATACCTGTAACTAGAAATGAGAAGAAAAATTAGTATCTTTCGTTTGATATGACTGTCGAGTTATTAGTACGAGACACTGAAGAAGGCTGCACATTGTAGACGAAATACGCGTATCTGTCAAGATAAGCAAAGGTAGTTGGAACTAAATGGAAAATACTAAATTAAGGTTAAATTAAGAGATGCAATGTTCAATTGGTATGTTTTTGATTCGCTTTTTTCAATGTTTTAAAGGTGATGGTGTCACGAAACTGAAAAATGATGCAGGGTTTGGAACACAAGCACATGTGCAACCAGCAATTATTTTTCAGAAAAATGAGATACGATCGAGTGTAGGATATTCTGTTATTGAAGAACCAAATGTTGCTTCTGGTAAACGTACAAAACCTAAAGTGAAACGTAAGAATCATCTGTTTCAGCCGGATCTGGCTTTGAACATTGATTTTGATGCGGCAGATGAGCTGCAGTATTTGTTTTTTTGTGTGACCTTGAAGAACAATAATAATAAATGTCCATGTTATGACGTTTCATTGAAAAATCCGCTTCAATTAACTTTGATTAAATTTCGGTCAAACTGTGATTATACATTGTTTAGCATCTTATTTAGAATTTCAAAGCAAATGGTTGGCATAATCTTTTGACTCTTTGTTTAAAACTGTGAATGCAATTGATGTTTGGACTCTTGGGATAGAGTCAAAGAACTTATCCAGGGTTGTTATAGATTGTTCTGAGTTTGTCATTCAAAAACCCTCAAATATTTTTAAGCAGCAAGTAACAGCCTACAAGCACGAAACACCTTTAAAGTACTTATTGGTATCGATGAAAATGGCTTGATAATATTCGTGAGTGTTCTTTTTATGGGGTCTGCTACAGATGATATGATTGTCCAAAAATCAGATTAATTAGTCTTATTGGTATTGGCTGATAGAGAATTCTATAGTGATGTTATGGCTCATAAAGGAATGATTTTGAACAAACCTCCTTCAAAGCGAGGAGACAAATTATCAGAAAAAGTGGTAGCTAATTCTAGAATTATTGCAAGTCGAAGAGTAGAAGTAGAAAAACTTATCGGATTAGCAAAAGATAATCGAATTTTGACTCAAAGAATAAGTCATTTTCTGTTTCCCTTTGTTGACAAAATAGTTACCGTAATTTTCAAACTAACAAATTTCGAAAGGCCAATTGGCCAATGTAATGGATTGGGAAACTAAAGGGTGATACGGTCAAAATTTGGTCAAGGGAAAACGCGTGTAAATCGGTGAAATCGTTTATTTAAAAATCAAATTAAATTTCTTTTTCAAGTTCAATTAGTATAAAATTCAGGAAAAATATTCAGTTAGGCTTCCGCTTTTCCAAATCTGAATTGCCGAGCCTTACGCTTGACCCTTGCCATCAGATTTTGTACAGCCACCTTGTCCACCTTCTTCGCCGCAGAAAGCCAGTTTGCCTTGAACTGCTGCTCGTCCTTAGCAGTTTTTTTGGTCTTCTTTAGGTTCCGCTTGACAATAGCCCAGTATTTCTCAATTGGGCGGAGCTCTGGCGTGTTGGGAGGGTTCTTGTCCTTGGGAACCACCTGCACGTTGTTGGCGGCGTACCACTCCATGGCCTTTTTACTGTAATGGCAAGATGCCAAATCCGGCCAAAACAGTACGGAACAACCGTGTTTCTTCAGAAAAGGCAGCAGACGTTTATTCAAACACTCTTTCACGTAAATTTCTTGGTTGACAGTCCCGGAAGCTATGAAAATGCTGCTTTTCAAGCCACAGGTACAGATGGCTTGCCAAACCAGATATTTCTTTGCGAACTTTGACAGTTTCGTGTGCTTGAAAATATCTGCTACCTTTCCCTTCCTTTTGCCGTATAAAACTCCTGTCCCGGAAGCTGCTTGTAGTCGGCTTTGACGTAGGTTTCGTCGTCCATTACCACGCAGTCAAACTTCGTCAGCATCGTCGTGTACAGCCTCCGGGATCGTGCTTTGGCCGTCGTATTTTGTTTATCATCGGGATTTGGAGTCACTACCTTCTTGTAAGTCGATAGCCCGGCTCGTTTTTTGGCTCGATGCACGGTTGTAGACGATACACCCAGCTTATTTGCGGCATCTCGGAGAGATAGGTTAGGGTTTCGCTTGAAACTACCGGCAACTCTCTTTGTCGTCTCAGCGGCTTCCGGTTTTCGATTTCCCCCCGATCCAGACTTCCTGGCTGTCGACAAACGTTCCCCAAACACTTTAATTACATTTGTAACGGTTGATTTGGCAACTTTTAGCGATTTTGCCAACTTTGCGTGCGAGTAGCTCGGATTTTCGCGATGCGCGAGCAAAATTTTGATACGCTGCTCTTCTTGCTTGGACGGCATTTTGACAAATGAAGAGTGAATTCCAAAATCAAAATAAGAGCAACATTCTACACACACACCTTCAAAATGAGGGGTGTTCAGGTTTTTTAAATGCAAAATTGAAAGAAATACGTCAAGTTGATATTGACCAAATTTTGACCGTATCGCCCTTTAGGAGAATTTAAAATTAACACTTCATTTGATCACTTTTAAAAAAATAAAAACTTGAAACACTTTTTCAAAAGAATTTGCTCGCGTTTACTGGCGAAAATTTGAAAAAGTGTTTCAATGTTTTAATTTTTATTTTTTAAAAAGTGATCAAATGAAGTGTTTTTATATTTTAAATTCTCCTAGTTTCCCAATCACAATCGTTCTACTAATACGCTCAAAAAAAAATTTTTTTAAAGTAGTGTTTAAAAAAAATGAAAGTCAATGTAATGGAGTAAAGTGAGAAGATATTACTAATGTAAATAAATAACTCTTGATCGTACAACTCTCGCAAATCACATAAAAGTCTAATATAGATAAGTAATTCACAAGATATGAGACTGCTATGACGAATTTCACGCCAACTTATCCAGTGGTTGGCAGCACCCTCATTGAATCTAATGAAACTTTGTAGGTGTGTAGCCTATGCTTTTTCAAGCAACTTTGATTGCTTTGTTTTTTTTTTCAAAATTTATGTAGACTACAATTTGAAAAGGCCCCAAGTTTTTTGATCGATGTTTTTTAAATCAACGTTACTCGAAAAGGAAAAGACTTACAAAAAAGTGATGTATGAGTGACTTTTAAAAAATTGTCCTAACTATTATGAAAAAATTGTAAAATTGTAGAATCGATTCTTACACACTTAAAAAAATATTTTAAAATTTAAAAGGTATGGAAAAAATTGTGATAGAGGAAGGCTGATAAATCTAAAAGAATAGGACGTCATATTTGAACCGTCTTTAAATGGATATGCATCAAGTCTTATCAAATTAAAAGAACCTAATTCGATAGGACTTGATGCATATCTATTTGAAAACGATTCAAATATGACGTTATATGAATTTTCTAAATACTGTTTAAGTCAGTGGAAACTCATAAGTTTTTGCTTGGTGAGGGTTTTGTTTTATTTATTTTTTATATGTAAATCTTCACGTATTAGTAATTAACATACCTTTATATATTTAATTTGTAAATCTTTCACATACAAAGTGAACGTTTTAGGATTATCCTTTGAATCAAAAAACCTTTTGGCTGAAATTTGATTTTCTAAAATGGGTACAAAGCAATGAACCTGCGTAACATGGACCTATCCCATGAAACGTTCCAATCTATATATGGACTTGATATTGCACACGCTGGCAAAGTTATAATGGGCCGCTGCTTCATCTGGCATGAACATAATTTTTGAGCAAAATATTGAATTTTATTTAATGAAATCTAGGAATTTTGTTATAAACAACTGAACTGCTATTAAGTCATGGGTCAATACTTCAGATATTAGAATGGAACTTTTGTTTTCGATTTTTTTTATTATATACTTCAAAGTTTCGGTAATAAACAAGAACAACCACCAAAATACTAGTTGAAAAATAAGCCCTTTCCAAATAGCAGCCTTCATTTTTCAAACATTCAAAGACCCTTAAAATCCAAATTGTAATTATAATTTAATTTAATTGGCTTCTGTGTGGTTTAAGGACCAAATTATAAGGAGAGTTGGCGTTGATACCCGGTAAAAATTGGACATGAAAAATTTCTTCTTAAAAATATTTTTCCTTAAAATTTCGCAATGTATGGTGAACTTTTAGACAATTATCCAAATCGACAAATCGTCCAATTATAAGATAGCAATATTTTTGCAAATTGACTTTAAATTTAAATATATTTTTTAGCGTGTAGAAATCGCTTTTACAATTTTTACAATTTTTTCCATAAAAGTAAGGACAATTTTCTAAAAGTCACTCATACATCACTGGTTTGTAAGTCTATTCCTTTTTGAGTTATGTTGTTTTAAAAAAATAGATCAAAAAACTTAAGCCCCTTTCAAATGATAGTCTAGAATTTTTTTGAGAAAACAAACTATGCAAAGTTGCTTGAAAAGACATAGTCTACGAAGGGGTGGTCCACGTAGTCCACGAAGACGAGTTGGCGTGAAATTCGTTTAATGTAAATAACGGCACACAATCTGTTAATATATAGTAATTCCGATAACATTTTCTTTACTTTTTTAACATTTTAGTTACGGAACAATAAGCTAGCTATGCAAAAATTTGATCCCAAATTTGATACAATATTGCTAGCAGAAAACATATTTGTAATAATAATCAATTAGTTCAATAGTTGAAGAAATTACATTTTTATCATAATCGATACAATTGACTTTTATACCCTCGTCGTTATAAACAACAACAAAAAATATGTTTTTACTCCTGTTACATGCATCTGATTCTGTACTTGCTAAAAATACGGATGCTTTCTTTTTAAATTACCTTCATTGTCCCAGCATGAAGCGCGCGATGAATATTTATTTCTGATACTGTATTGTGATTTGATTTCTAGAAGAAATTTCGCAAAAGAACGTATTCCATCTGGTGATCCTGAGAGGTAATTTCGTTCAAGATCAATAATAAGTCCACACTTCCGAAAATCATACTTTCTATGGGATACTACAAACATTTTATAAGCAGTATCTTCTTTTTTACGCCCCCAAGCTAACGAAGGTATATTTGGTCCACTGAACTTATCGGAGTTTTCTTTTCTTGATCAGTCCAAGCTTGGTGAATTTGATATTCATAGTTCGAAGAATGATGTAGTGCAAAAAATGATTATCTTTAAGAAGCCGGCAGATGTAAAACAAGATATATAGCAACATTGATTTTGATATGAACACTTATACTGTCGGAAATCTGTTTTGCAATATATGCATCAAAAAACTTCGGGCTGAGAGATCCGAAGGTACTTACCTTGTTTGGAACGTGGCTGCGACTATAGTGAGATATAGTGGGGTGATACGACAGTATGTCTTCCGTGACCGCCTTTTTCAAATCTCTACATTTTGTTCGTTGGAGCAAACTCCTCTTATCAGTAATCCACTCCTTCGATGCTACTGCTGTTAGTGCGCAAGATATACCGTTACTGAAATAAAATAATTAATGTGCTAGGAATTAATACCATGAAAATGGATGTAGAAGTCAAACCTGCAAGATTTCTCATATCCGATTGTGCTCAGAAAAAAATGGTACACAAAGGTTTTGCAAACTGAACAGGGAATCTTTAAGATAATACTTATAAGAGAAACAAGTCCGAGGCGCAACAGAAGGTATGCGTCTACGTTTGATTCCGATCTCAAGGACACTTTCCCGGATAAAGACTTTTTGATCGGCAGGCGTCTTATTCCAATATTCCTCATTGATACATAATCGCGTTTCTCTATCAATTTTTACCGACAATCCAGAGTACATGTTGTACAGGTACCGAAAATCACATACAATTGCAATTCGGAATTCTAGACAAAATCGTCAAAAGGTCGAAAGTAACAATTGTAAACAATGACTTAAAACGTAAATTTCCTGAAAATGCCAGGTTGCTAACATCTATATTCACTACCGATGGGAAGGTAATAACTCCCTGTATCTGTTTCTGGTGCTATTTTGTTTGTGGGAGCAAGCAGATCCCAGAAAAATACGCTAGAAGTCATTGTTTACAAATGTTACTTTCGACCTTTTGACAATTTTGTCTAGAATTTTATCCTCTGACTCCTTATCACTTTCGTTGGTGCGTATTGTTTCAGATAATTTAAAGCCATTTGTGTCACAAACTCACAATGCGATAAAAGACAACGTTAGACAAAACAGATTTCGGATTGTCAGATTTCCTTTGCTTTGTAAATAAATAATCGGCTACTATGATTAAAATAAATAATTTAAGAAAATTGGCTGTGTCTTTTCAATTTTCAATTCACCGGTTTAATTTCGGAATCAACAATGACTATAATGAGTACCCTAAGAGTTATTAATATCGAATAAAACCTAATTAAATAACGAAAACACTATAATTGCATTTTTTTCGATCGCGTGTTTAAGGCACATTAGCCATCATTATGATTATCAGTTTTGGTTGTCGATTCTGATACCGAATGCAAATACTCGTTTGAAGTGGTAATGGCCTAAAATTGAATTAAATTTATAAGAACAATTTTCAATATAATCTAATCTAATACAAACGCAACCAGTACGAGAAAAATTCTGAAAATAATTAAGTTAGAGGACGTCCGATGATTTTTTATTGTCAAGTATATCAAAATCATGATACAAGTGTCTAAATGGCCAGCCTACAGCGTTATATTAACGTTAATTCAAGTGAACAGAGTTGAACCAAAATCTACAGGAGAAGAAGTATTTGTGAACATACCCTACCATACGCACGAAGATATGTCAAGTTGAATATAATAGAATTTTTAAAATACTTGAATTTTGAACAAAAGGGGAAACGGGTTGTTATGTTAGCCTATTCCCTTCATTCCTTTGTACCAAATATGTTAATAATTCAGCGATAAGAAAAAAAATCATGCTGCTATATGCATGACGAATTTATTCCAAAGCAATTCAGACATTATCCTAGTAGCACACTTGTTACAAACCGGTTGATGTATCAGCTTTGGGACTCAAATTAGTCACAATCAAATCGCTGTTACCATTTTTGTTCGTTGTTTGCTGATTGGGTATCAATCAACTTATATTTGAATCCTTGAAAGTGTGAGCTGTGTAGCGGAATACCTGGAAACTAGAAAATGAGAAGAAAGATTAGCAATTTCCATTTAATA
Organism: Aedes japonicus; assembly: GCA_034211315.2. Lineage (NCBI taxonomy): Eukaryota > Metazoa > Arthropoda > Insecta > Diptera > Culicidae > Aedes > Aedes japonicus. Next base: position 23,831 of record JASCZW010013286.1, read on the forward strand.
CCAACTACTCTTATTGCCTGGTCCATCGACATCTCGTCCCAGATCTTGGAATTGTGCTTCTTAAATTGGTCCATAGTGCTCACTTGATGTTCACTCTGCTTGGCCAGCATGTACGACCATACATTAAATTCCAGGTGATTAAAGTCCGAGGAGCTGCGAGGCCACCAAGTTTTATCGAAAAAATCAGTCAAATTCTCCCGACACCACGCTTGGACGATATTCGCCGTGTGGGCCGGTGGGCCGGTGCCGTCCTGTTAAAAGACGTAAAGATCCTTCCCGAAGAAGTCCCGACGTCCCGGGGCGTCAACCTTCTCCAGAACCTCGGTCTTATAGTACGCGGCGTTGATTTTCACGTCTCTCTTGATAAACATCAGTGGGATCAGTTCCCACGCCTGGATACGGCCCCGCAAACCATCACCGACGCGGCACTCTAGAACCGCGGGATGTGTATGTGGGACGAGGGGATGCTGGCCAACGTCGGCGCCCACAGCCGATGCGCCCGCAGCTGTTGCAAGACAAAGAGTTTCTCATCAGTAAACACGAACTCCTGACCTGCGTGCCGCGAAAGTATCAGTTTGACTCTGTCCAGCCTCTTCTTCGTTGTAGCCTTCGTTACCCCGTGAACCCTCGGCTTGTATCCCAGATCCTTGGCCAAGCCCGTCTCCCGTTACCGATGGATGATGGAATAGATGAAATCCCGCTTTACCCCATGGGATTTCAACCGCCGGAATATGTCACCGGGTCGCTCACCTCTCGTATACAACTTTACTACGACGTCGCGGTACTGCTTCATCGTGCGCGGTAAAAAAAACAACAAATGACAGCAAGTCGGCACGGTGCGCGTCGGTTAGCCTATATTAGGCTTTTTGACGTTTAATCATCTTTTCCTTTCTGACACATGCAGAGGAATGATAGTTTGTTTTCCGCCAGATTATTTTCCTTCTTGCTTGCACTCCTTGGATCGAAATGGTGCTGTAGTGTGCGTGTGTTAAACGTCACTAAGCCTATTATGGGGCCTAAGCTGACACCAATACACAGAATTCACATGGTGCGCACCTACACAACGATGAAAAGTTGTATTCGAACTTAATGAACACCCTGTAAACCAAAGAAACAAATTATGTGGCATGAATTACAATGTTTTCATTATTGTACGGTCGAAAGATCATATGTGATGATAGTGTTGCAAAGATGTTTTAGCAGTAAATACCTTATGACTTATAAAAAAACTGCTTGTTAGGCTGAGTCATATAGTCGGATTCAACCTGCTCGGTGAGATTTGTTAGTGAGCGTAAGAAAACATATTAGAGACATCCAATCAATTCATTCCCAATTCACATTATTCTGAATAGATTCTCAAACTTAACAATGCGAATTGCATAACACTTACTGCCAAAACAATTGCATTGTATTTCATAAATTTCAACCACAACTTTCCGAAATGCGACCTCCAGAACTTTGTTTTGCTTTTTGCCGGCTTTCTTCCTCGATGATGGAGCAGAATTACAAAAAAAAAAATAAAGTGGAAAACTTGCCCCCATCCATTTGCCAGAGCCGGCATCGCACCCTGGGTGACTTTCTCGTTTTACTCTGTCAGCATGGGTGCCTTTCGGCGGAAATTCGACGGTCGACGGGCATAATTTGGTGGTGATTTTCCACATCCGCAGACTTTCACCAGTGCTGAGGGGTGGGGGGAGCGGACGGGAGGGAAGGGCGGTCCACACTGTGATGGTGACGAAAGTTTGCCTTTTTCCAGTTCCTTTATTACCCGGGAAGCGGAGGAAACTTTCTACCGTTGAAAACTGCAATAAGAACGACTATAAATTTTGCTAGCCCCGGGAGGGAATTTCTTTGGATGGAAAACGTGTCAATTGAAGGTCTTGGACAAATATTTGCTACCTTATCTGCACGCTGAATGCAATACTGTCAACACCTGAGTATAAATATTAGTGGACATTTTGTCTCTTCTGTGCTCAAACGATTCCAAATCATGCCCTGATCAGCGTCCTGAAATTTGAGAAACTGGCACTGCACACGTCATTTGAAGTTCAACATGGAAACTACTTTGTAGAAATCAATTTTTTCATTCATTTACTACACTGAAAATTTATTTTCCTGAATTGAAAATTGTACTCGAAAAAATGCAACAGACAAAAATGATAATCATATTCCTTTTAAGTTGGATGTTCTTTAAACTCTAAGGGAAATAAACGCATATAAGCTGTGTTGTTGTAATAGTTGGTCTATTCACAATAGTTTAAGAAAGTGAATTTTCAGTGTA
>JASCZW010013287.1:0-26104 GCA_034211315.2 Aedes japonicus
AATTTTATGTTGTCAATTGGTTCAATCCGTATTCAAAGCAACATAAAATTATTTCAAATATTGGTTGCTGCTATTGTAACCTAATTAAATCATACGTTAAGTAATTGTTTAGAGACGCACGATCCTGAAAATGAATGTGTATGCGTCCATTAAGTTATTTGAGCATGGGAACCATCCAAGACGTCAATGACTAACAACAACAAAAAAAACCATCAAAGTATTTTTTTCTTGATGGGGCAAAATACAGAAATCTTTTGACATGACATAACTATGACCTACATAGAGGCAAGCGAGTAATAAATTTGAGCATTATTCTTGTTTTACTCACACCATCTCCAACAAAACTTGATAATTAAAATGTCATAAATCACGGCCCAAGAAACTGTACTTGTTTCAATGAAGTATTTAAATCCCGTATGAAACTAATGATGACTGTTCTTTTCTTTTTTTGTGTAGAATTTGAGTGTGTGGATTTAATCTTTAACATGGATAACGTAAGTTATTATTAGTGGTTTCATGAATACCGTAAGTATTGATAATGTTTTCCACAAATAATATGAAACATAACTAGAAATCTTTTAGACGATATACGCGTATCTGTCAAGATAAGCAAAGGTAGTAGGAAATAAATGGAAAATACTAATTTTTTTCTCATTTCTAGTTACAGGTATTCCAACAGCTCAAACTCTCTAGGATTCAATATGAAAATTAAAAACCCGCATTAATCCACCGATGGTGAGACTGAACCCTTCTTACACTTCATCAGAATTACGAACTCAAATGTGGCCAATATTGTACTGGATACACATTTTCATCAGAAATTTCAGGAAGATCTAAGAATATTCGATATGTCATACATTCAGTTTTTAGAATGAACTATTTGTCAATCCTGGACGTATTGTTCATCGATGTGATTAAAATATTACCATTATTAATCTTTAATGATCTGCTTATGTTATTTATATAAAAGGGGAAATTACATAAATATTAGAAATTTCATACAATTAGTCCATAGAATGCATTATAAGACAATCCTAAGCGTCAATTTTGATTATCGATATGGATTCAAGATGCTTAATAAGTACATATTCGTTGAAAATAGTAAATGGAGACTTTGTGTAATTTTCGAATATACTCGTTGCAGTTCAAAACCAGACCACTCGAGCCAATCGATGCTGCTCTAATTCTATACAGTCGCATAGTGTGGCTAGTCCGCTGTATGTGCTATACAACTCACCAGATACGACACAATAGAATGCAAGCGGCATCGATTGGTGTGATTGGTCTTGTTCGGTTTTGCACTGCAACGAGTATATTTTCATCTCACAATTATGTGCTCTCAGGTATTGTTTTGGTCACATCTCCATGAAGGATTATCCAATCATGAAGAAATTTTGACCAGTTATTTGGAAATATCATAGCTTTGATTTGGCACCAACAAAACTAAAATCGGTACACAAATAGCTCAGTATGTAATCGGAGACTAAACTGTTTGATTACTATTATAATAGGCCTTCAAATACTGTTTCGTTCATATCTTCGTAACGAAATGTCCGAATGAAAAAATCAATAGCGTTCTATGGGAATGTTGTAGCTTCCATTTGCCGTCAACAGAACTGAAATCGGTTCACAGATGGCTGAGAAACCGATGTGACATTATTTGTAACGCACACACACACACATACACACACACACACATACACACACACACACACACACACACATACATACACACAGACATGTGCTCAGTTCGTCGAGCTGAGTCGAATGGTATATGACACTCGGCCCTGTGGGCCTCGGATAAAAAGTCGAGTTTTCAAGCGATCTTAATACCCTTCTATTGATGTAAGAAGGGTAAAAAGGGAAGTTAACATAATGAAATTTTGAACACTTATTTGGAAATTTTATAACTTTAATTTGGCGTTAACAAAGCTTCAATCCTGAGCTTCAATTTTGATTATCGATATGGATTCAAGATGCTTAAATAAGTACATATTCGTTGAAAATTGTAAATGGAGACTTTGTGTAATTTTTCGAATATACTCGTTGCAGTTGAAAACCAGCCACTTGAACCAATCGATGCTGCTCTAATTCTATACAGTAGCATAGTGTGGCTAGTCCGCTGTATGTGCTATACAACGCTCCAGATACGACACAATAGAATGCAAGCGGCATCGATTGGTGTGATTGGTCTTGTTCGGTTTTGCACTGCAACGAGTATATTGTCATCTCACAATTATGTGCTCTCAGGTATTGTTTTGGTCATATCTCCATGAAGAATTATTCAATCATAATGAAATTTTGACCAGTTATTTGGAAATATCATAGCTTTGATTTGACACCAACAAAACTAAAATCGGTACACAAATAGCTCAGTATGTAATCGGAGACTAAACTGTTTGATTACTATTATAATAGGCCTTCAAGTACTGTTTCGTTCATATCTTCGTAACGAAATGTCCGAATGAAAAAAATCAATAGCGTTCTATGGGAATGTTGTAGCTTCCATTTGCCGTCAACAGAACTGAAATCGGTTCACAGATGGCTGAGAAACCGATGTGACATTATTTGTAACGCACACACACACATACACACACACACACACACACACACACACACACACATACATACACACAGACATGTGCTCAGTTCGTCGAGCTGAGTCGAATGGTAGATGACACTCGGCCCTGTGGGCCTCGGATAAAAAGTCGAGTTTTCAAGCGATCTTAATACCCTTCTATTGATGTAAGAAGGGTAAAAGGGAAGTTAACATAATGAAATTTTGAACACTTATTTGGAAATTTTATAACTTTAATTTGGCGTTAACAAAGCTTCAATCCTGAGCTTCAATTTTGATTATCGATATGGATTCAAGATGCTTAAATAAGTACATATTCGTTGAAAATTGTAAATGGAGACTTTGTGTAATTTTCGAATATACTCGTTGCAGTTGAAAACCAGCCACTCGAACCAATCGATGCTGCTCTAATTCTATACAGTAGCATAGTGTGGCTAGTCCGCTGTATGTGCTATACAACGCTCCAGATACGACACAATAGAATGCAAGCGGCATCGATTGGTGTGATTGGTTTTGTTCGGTTTTGCACTGCAACGAGTATATTGTCATCTCACAATTATGTGCTCTCAGGTATTGTTTTGGTCATATCTCCATGAAGAATTATCCAATCATAATGAAATTTTGACCAGTTATTTGGAAATATCATAGCTTTGATTTGACACCAACAAAACTAAAATCGGTACACAAATAGCTCAGTATGTAATCGGAGACTAAACTGTTTGATTACTATTATAATAGGCCTTCAAGTACTGTTTCGTTCATATCTTCGTAACGAAATGTCCGAATGAAAAAATCAATAGCGTTCTATGGGAATGTTGTAGCTTCCATTTGCCGTCAACAGAACTGAAATCGGTTCACAGATGGCTGAGAAACCGATGTGACATTATTTGTAACGACACACACACACATACACACACACACACACACACACACACACACACACACACACATACATACACACAGACATGTGCTCAGTTCGTCGAGCTGAGTCGAATGAGTAGTATGACACTCGGCCCTGTGGGCCTCGGATAAAAAGTCGAGTTTTCAAGCGATCTTAATACCCTTCTATTGATGTAAGAAGGGTAAAAGGAAGTTAACATAATGAAATTTTGAACACTTATTTGGAAATTTTATAACTTTAATTTGGCGTTAACAAAGCTTCAATCCTGAGCTTCAATTTTGATTATCGATATGGATTCAAGATGCTTAAATAAGTACATATTCGTTGAAAATTGTAAATGGAGACTTTGTGTAATTTTCGAATATACTCGTTGCAGTTGAAAACCAGCCACTCGAACCAATCGATGCTGCTCTAATTCTATACAGTAGCATAGTGTGGCTAGTCCGCTGTATGTGCTATACAACGCTCCAGATACGACACAATAGAATGCAAGCGGCATCGATTGGTGTGATTGGTCTTGTTCGGTTTTGCACTGCAACGAGTATATTGTCATCTCACAATTATGTGCTCTCAGGTATTGTTTTGGTCATATCTCCATGAAGAATTATCCAATCATAATGAAATTTTGACCAGTTATTTGGAAATATCATAGCTTTGATTTGACACCAACAAAACTAAAATCGGTACACAAATAGCTCAGTATGTAATCGGAGACTAAACTGTTTGATTACTATTATAATAGGCCTTCAAGTACTGTTTCGTTCATATCTTCGTAACGAAATGTCCGAATGAAAAAAAAATCAATAGCGTTCTATGGGAATGTTGTAGCTTCCATTTGCCGTCAACAGAACTGAAATCGGTTCACAGATGGCTGAGAAACCGATGTGACATTATTTGTAACGCACACACACACATACACACACACACACATACACACACACACACACACACACACACACACACATACATACACACAGACATGTGCTCAGTTCGTCGAGCTGAGTCGAATGGTATATGACACTCGGCCCTGTGGGCCTCGGATAAAAAGTCGAGTTTTCAAGCGATCTTAATACCCTTCTATTGATGTAAGAAGGGTAAAAAAGAATGTTCTTGAAATAAGAATTATTTTGAACCCTTTATTTTAAACCCTTTAAGATCCGGGGTCAATTTGTGTCTTATACTCACGCTTCGATAAATCATTGGAAATAAAGAATCATTTTATAATTTTAAAACAAACAGACGCATGGATTTATATTGAAATTTAGGAAAAATAGATTATAAGGATTGAAAATAATTGATGATTTTGGCCTTGAGCTAGTGAAAAACATTGACTTAGATGTGACTCAATTGGGGCTCAGTGGAGTCACTGTAATTTGTTTTGATAGTTTTGTGTTGCGTGGGATACAATGCAACAAAAGTTGTAAACTTAATTTTATTTTTGAAAAATATTTGAAAATTAATTTAAAATGATGTCTACGTATTAACAAATAAGTTATCACAAAATTTGACTACCCTCGATTGATATTGCATATTTTTTTGTATATAGGCTTAGGGACGGGTTTTAAGCAGTTTATTCACCACATTTGATGAAGCTGTGTGTAATCTATAATTATAACTGCCATTATTCGGACGTTAATCCTTCAGCTTACTTCTGATCTATCAAAAAATACCTTCAAAAACGAGTATTAGACTCAGAAAATGTTAAAGCCATGGAATAAAGTTCCCAATCGCAGGGATTTATTAAAAGCATGCGGATTGCTTTCCGTTAAGGAAATGGTTTATTAAGCTCCGCAAAACGTACATTAACTAAAAATATTGTATGAGTGCGATTCCGTGCATGTGTGCAAAGGCGATATGAAATAGGCCAGCTCACGATTCGCTACAAATGTCAATTTCCTCAACCCGCTCCTTCGTTTTACTATTTAGCTCTTGAAAACTATCAACCAAAACATGTCGATTGCTATGTTCACAAACTCGGCTTCTAGCAGGTTATGAAACAGACGTATACGACCGAACTTTAAGTTTGTCATTGATCTTTCATTTATTAATTTATTCTCACGGAAATGCTAGACAAAGCGACTGTGGCGATAAACGGGATGCTTCGTTGAAAAACAAACAAATGTAAGAGACAGCAGTCTTCACGTTATAATACCAGTGCACTATATGGATAACTAAAAAAAAGGAAATGACCATGGCTACCTAAAAATAAGGAAAGGCCTATGATGCTCAACAGCACCTCATTTTTTATCGATGCTTACTATTGAACAGCTCCGAAACATATTTTTTTATTGCATATGATAGTTCCAGATCATGGACCCAAGCATCACAGCTTGTACTAAAAAAGTTGAACGTAATGTACAATGACAAAAACAGGCTATTAATATAAGTTTATAATACCTGGTTTCATACTTTAATATGACGTAAAAGGCGCAAAAACTGAAGCCTTACAATACATAAACTGAAAAAAAAACTATCCTCTTGCAGAAATATAACATTGACAAGCGTGGGATTTGAACACTAGACAACTCCGATTGTTGAAAAGTCAACTCTGATAGTCTATGATTTGCTTCCCGTTGGCGGCAAAACAACAATCTTGTACAACTAATTCATCGTTTATGAAAAAAAAAAAAAAAAAGACATTACAAAAAATGGTAGGTGTAATGTATTTCAAGTGTATATAGAACTGCTTATAAAATCATGTCCTGTTTATGTTTTATAAATGTATGGAACTATGATGTAGAAGGAGATGTTCGCTCATCACCATGAGGCACCAAGAGTGAACAACAATGTTTTTGGCTAGAATGAAAGATATGAAGAGAAAGTTTTGATAGTTCCGCTAGTGTGCGGCAGGCTTGGAAACTTAGCAGATGTTTTAGGAAAATTGAGCGAAAAGGGCATGTGTACAGTGGTACTCGAACGAACGACATTTTTGCCTAACATCCCACTGCGGGGTAGGTTAGAGCACGGACTAAATCCGCCACTTCAACAGGCAAAAATGTCCGGTTGGAAGACGCTCATGTACCACTGTGGCTTGTATAGTTATTCTAGCGATCTATTATGTGCACTCTGTTTACTGATGCGCACATGGGAGAGGAACTCTCTCCTTTTTTGGGTTTGTTTTGATTCGCACCGACTGACGATCACTAAAGTTTTTCTCGTCGTCTCCAACGTAGAGACCTCGGAGAGAAACACCGTGAAGCGATGCGATACTGGTCCCCACCAGTATAATTAATGGTTACCACCATTTATGGTTTCACATACATTAATTGTTATGTTATATATTCTCCGTGCGAGGAGTAACGATTATGATGCGAGGAGTAATGATTATGATGTACAAGAGTTCCTCTCCCATGTGCGCATCAGTAAACAGAGTGCACACAATAGATCGCTAGAATAACTATACAAGCCACAGTGGTACATGAGCGTCTTCCAACCGGACATTTTTGCCTGTTGAAGTGGCGGATTTAGTCCGTGCTCTAACCTACCCCGCAGTGAGATGTTAGGCAAAAATGTCGTTGGTTCGAGTACCACTGTACACATGCCCTTTTCGCTCAATTTTCCTAAAACATCTGCTATGTTTCCAAGCCTGCCGCACACTAGCGGAACTATCAAAACTTTCTCTTCATATCTTTCATTCTAGCCAAAAACATTGTTGTTCACTCTTGGTGCCTCATGGTGATGAGCGAACATCTCCTTCTACATCATAATCGTTACTCCTCGCACGGAGAATATATAACATAACAATTAATGTATATGGAACTATGTTTTTAAGAAGAATAATAAAGTAATAATTGCAATAATCAATTGCAACAGTGAAAAAAGTATTTTTAGCTCGATCGTTTGTCAGAGTGATGTATAGAATACGAGAGATCCAAACCGATCTGAACTTGACATGTTTTACAATACGTTTATAATACATTTATAAAACATACAATCATAAATCATTCTAAAAAGATGTTTTATATGTTACTTGGGGAGAATATAATCATAAGCATAGATCAACCTCAAATGACTAGAAGAAACATGAATTAAATAGTGATTTCAGATTATCTAAATATGAAATAAAATTAACTCAATGTTCAACACCACATTCTGGCAACAAGCCTTGATATGAAAAGGAGCTGATGAATACATTCCCTCCGGTACACGCAAACAAATGCAAAATATACAAAGGCAAAATTTGAGCGAACTTCTTCAGCAGGTAGGAAACTGAGGGTTTTCTAGATAATGTATTTGAAATCTTCGAAATGACAGTAATAAAGGATCTATAAATCGAATTAGCCCTTCAGATAGCGCTCTTGTTCGTAACATTGAAAGTGGACTAATGTGGAAAATGTAGGAGTCTTAGTCCTATTTCCTAACAACTGATTAAAACAGCCAACCTTGACTAAGCCGTTCCCTACCCTATTAGACTTACAACACAGTGCATTGAGCATTTCTATAATTTTTCTAACTTTGCACCATTTTTCTAAGAGTATTTTATTCGTTAAAGCGGAACTGTTCGTAAATGAATCACATTTTTTATATATTCACCCTACACTGAATCACCCAAATCTATTCACCTAAGAGTTACAGCACCGGTAATTTCTTATCTGCGCTGATATTTTAGTCGTGTAAAGCGCTCTCATTTTAACTTAGCCACTTACTTCCCCACCAGTCGCTGGTATCACAGTAGTCATTCTAAGTTACTATTTTCTTCACTGGGAACAGCCAAAAAAGGATTCAAGCAACGATAATCTGCATTTCTTGAGCCAGCTGTTGACGCAAGTACAGAAGACGTGGAGATTTATGAAGGTTTTTTGTGGGGAAAAACGTTTTGAAATTATTTAATCATTTGATTATTACTTTGCATTAAAACTATGGATTTTATCTAATTGTTATTATAACAAATCAATTAACATAATTATCAAAATCACGGAAAATATGCCAAGCATTCATATTTTTATAACATAAATTTTGATTAATACTGCAAGCTTTTAATAAACTGATTATAAAAAAAATCAGGGGTGGAAAATATTTTCAACTATGGAAAACTATTTATTTAATTATTTTTACCACACTTCTTGATGAATCTTAAATTATACCCATAATGAAATTATCAAGCTAACAAATTTATATGTTAAATTTGAATTTTCGTATATTTATTAAGGTTTGCAACTTAAAATAAACAAGAAATGAGAAGAAAGATTAGTAATTTCCATTTCGTTCCAACTACCTTCATTGCTTATATGTAATGACAGATACGCGTATTTCGTCTGAAATGTGCAGACTTCTTCAGTGTCGTGTACTAATAGTCAAGTATTAGCACTGAAGAAGTCTGCACATTGTAGACAAAAACCGCGTATCTGTTGAGATAGGCAATGATGGTTGTTAGATATTAGATCTTTATAATTGAACCACCCTTTTGGGTACTAGATTAGGTAGAAATAGTTATCTCACTCAATCCTATATCAATAGTCCAGATTTCTTTATCATCGTACCGAAACGATCGCACGAACCTTTTTTTGTCAGATCATGAACATCCTATATAACTAGTATACAAGAGCCAGATCGTCAGTTGAAAATAAACCTCTAAAGCCATTACAAACATCCCGATTTATCGTTTTCCTACAAAGGTAGTTGTAATTAATGGAAATAACTGATCATTCTTCTCATTTTCAAGCTACAGGTATTCCACTAAATGGCTCCCACTTTCCAGAACTTAAAGATATTTTTCAATAAATACTTTTTCCAAAAAAATTGTTTAAACCAAAAAAATAATAATTTTTTTTTTATTTAAAAAAAAGGCCGTGCAATATCGTAGTTGCTACTCCTTTATTGATCAGAACCAGTGTAATTGCACAGAGAACCTCATAGATGGAGCTTGGGAGTAGCTTTGCATCTTCAATGTACAAGTTCACTAATTCTATTTATAGATCAGTACCGGCGCCGGCCACGTCCTCACGGTCTTTGGGGAAAGGGGAAGAGGGATGATTAGTTTGACAATCGTTGTTATTAGAGACCGTGAGCACCAATGCATCTCTACAATTGCCAAGGGAAGGATAGTTGTGTTAGTGAGGCAGTTTCTTATTTTTAGATCATGGATGCTCTGTAGTAAGTGAAGCGATCAATGAAAGAGAGCTCAGTAGACTGCTTTTTATTTTAAATCTAGTGGTGGTAGAAGGAGGCAAGTGACAAATGGCAAGGAAGGGGACGGGCCTAGGAATGAACTCCCGACCATTTGCTCAGTAAGCAGAACGGGTAACCATTGAGCTACCCAGCCACGTCTTAAAAAAAAATTTAGAATAATAATTTTAATCATAAAGATTTTTAGTAATATTTTAAAGTGAAGGAATGATTTTCTTTCAAGTGCAACGAATTTGGTAACTGAGGATGTATACCATTAGGAATAATTTACTCAAAATTCTTCCTTTTTCAATATATTGTTTGTTTTCAATATTGCCAAAATCAAAATTAAATCAACCATCAACAATGTCAACATATAAGAGTAAACAATTAAAATGTTTTAATTTTATTATTTCTTTTTTTTTAATATTTTTATGAAGCAAGCATTCAAGCATTATACAAATATTATAAAAACACCAAAATTAATGGAAGTAAACGAGAGTTTTACGAGAATTGAAAAATAAGCTTACCACCTTAATGAAGTATCCCAAATAATATGCCAGCATTTTCCAACGATGATAAAAGATATGTTTCAATAATATTGAATTACATTTCAATTCTAAATTCAAATTCTATTCGCCCTCCTCGTCTTAAAAATTTTCATAGAAGGTTGATAAAAAATGATTTGAGAAATTTCATGTAGAAGAAGTACTTCGAAGGTCTTCGATTGTAGGTTTTGAAACTTTGACCACTTCGACCCAAATTGGGGGGCCACTTAACGAAGTCCGATTGAGCTCATATATTGCATGAGGACTTTTTTGAGGGAATACAACAAAATTCGATTTTCATTAGCACCCTATTGACTATTTGTCGTATACATTGTCACCAAATAACTTTTATAAATAACACGTAGCTTGCTTGTGTTAGAAAAAAATATATTGTAAACATTGCTGAGCAAGCGAGTGGTGACCTCAGACTACCATACAATTTCTAGAACGTGTATGGAAATTATTGAAATGATTAGTTTAAAAGGTTTGTTGAGATAATCGTTAAGGTCAATTGACCCTTAAGCTTCTCATAGCTTAACCCTTCCCTTCCTTGAGAGATTCTCTATACTTTGAAATGCATAAATTCGTTTTTTTAGGCAGAACAAAAGTAATTCCGTAGTTCTAAAATGAATAGTTTTAGGATTTTTTGGATAGGAAAATTTGACAATTGTTGCACAGACTCCAAGCCTTCCAATAATTGCACAGACTGTGGCTTTTTTAAAATGTGTGCAAAAATTGGCGCGTTTTTGGACTGTGAAATGGTTCAGGCTGTGAAATCTCACAACTAACTTCACAATAAGGGAAGGTCCATTAATTATGTCACGTGGTAGGGGGGAGGGGGTTTGGGAAAACATGATGATCGTGACATGGGGGGGTTATGAAAAGTCACTTTTTGCGTGACGTAATTAATGGACGTTCCTAAAGCTATTTTCGGACAGTTTGACAAAAAAATTAACTCAAAAATCTCATTTTAGATCGTTTCGTTTTAGATTGTGTCGGAGCATGCTTTTAAAATCTTTTTTTGCAAAAAGATTGGAGCGAAAAATGATTTATTGCTCCTCTGATTGTTTCAACCACAACACAATAACCACTTCCTTCTACGAATTTCATCCTTCGGAAGTGGATTCTATTTGACCGAAAAGCTATCTTTGATAATGCCGTAACTTGTTACGGAACACTTTTTCACTGCACATCGAACCATTACTCTAAATTCTAATTTTTTTTCCTTTCGGTAAAGGAAAATAGGACAAATTATTTGGGAAAAAACAAAATATTGATCACTTTTTTTACGGAAACAGAATATAAACCAGGAGATTGACGTCATCACTTCGATGACCTTCGAAGGTTTCCTATGCGATACATAAACATCACTAATATTACTTCAAGTTTCATCAATTTACTAATACATGCAAGCTTCTTGGGCCGGACCTTGTGTAAACGTCATTAATTGTAACGAACATTCGTACTGCTTGCCATCAGCATAATGCTTGCGTTACCTCTTATTCGTACAATGCACGAAATAAATATCGTTCAGACCATCCAATAGCAGCTTCTATTCTATCGTACTCGGAAATTTGTGGAGGTAAGAACCATTTGTTTACCTTGAAATTAAATTAAAAGCATCACATGCTTAGTCCAAAATTGTGACTTAATCTTAATTCATCTCTCTACTTCTGGTTGATAATGCAGAACTGTTCATTCTGGTCGATAATGCAGAACTGTTTAACATGAATTCTACGATGACCATGCTTCTTTTGTTTTTAAACAAAAATGTTGTAGTTCATGGCCACTTTTCTTTCAGTGTAGATTTTGAATTATTTCACGGATCACTGAAACGTTTCGATAGCTGAAACTCTCCTCTTTATTTCGTGGCACAACATGTTTACATTCTTGTTACATTCAGTAAAATGGCGTCGAGTCAAGTCGAACAGCAGCCAAATCCGAATTTATCTGGTATCTTGCCAAGAAACTAAAACTACCGAAAAGTACCATGTTTTATGTTTGCAAATCATTCGACCAGCGCTTGACTGTGGATCGGAAGGTTGGAAGTGGAACAAATCGAAAAGTATGTGCCCAACCGTGACGAGAAGTAAAATTTCACTGTAAAAATTCATGCTAAGGAGTTTTACACCAATAATTTGCAAGTATTTTTTTGTATCATAATGGACGATGGAACATCGAATACTTTAAACGTACTAGAATACTTTCTCATCAGGAAGTACTAGCACACCGCTCACAAGCTCAGTCCCAAGCATAATAATTCGCCTCTAATAACGTAGCTCACACCAACACACCCTCAAATATTCTGTCAAAATAACATAGCGAATCAAAGCAAAAACCAAGATACTAGTACACAGATAAAAAGAAACACTGAATTTTCTGCGTTATCTAATGCACATAAAGGGAATGCTACACTGAACCAAATAATCTTATAAATTTCATAAGGTTCAACTTATAAACGATGCTTTGGAATTTCATAAGGCTGACTTATGAACGGATTTTGTTTCACCCGACGTTGTTCTTGTACGGCTTTAAGCTTTCCTGATTACAAGTGTTGATATATACTAGTGGGCAAGTCACTGGACCTACAACCTCAACGTTCAAGGTTCGAATCCAGGTTGCTCCATATTTTTATTTTTTTTAACATCATTGTATTTCATAAGATAAATTTATGAAATTCATACTGATTCCTTATAGCAAATAATCATAATGTAATCTTATGAATATCGAAAGTTTATTTCGCTGAGTGTAGATTTGGCAGAACATAATGGGATATTTCATGTAAATTTAAGCCAGATAACGCCTGAATTGAGCCTGTTGTATGAAAAATTGCAAACAATATCGTTGTTTACGCTCCTTTGGCTTGGAATTACACGAGGGGAAATTTTACGCGCTTGTTAAAATTAATTATTTTTTTCTGTGTACCGAAAGGTACCGAAAAGCGCAAGAGTGTATTGCAAGGTGCAGACTGCTAGGTGTACCTTGCACCTTCCGGTTTTAAAATAGTGAACCAATTTGAAATCGCATATGTGTCATAATATTCAATCCACTAAACTGTTCAAAACATTGCCCAATAGAGAAGTAATGGGCTCTATGGTACCGATTATTTCTACAACATTTGTATTATACCTGCATTATATCAGTGGGATGAGCTATCATCGAGTGAGCACTATGAACCAATTTAAAAAGCTCATTTCCAAGATCTAGGACGAGATTTCGATGAACCAGGTGTGTGCCGCGTGCAAAGAAATGCTACGAATCGCGATCTTCTTAATTGGCTTTTAGTATCATCATATTGATTACAAACATTCGTTCTTGGCCCAAAAAGCATGAGAAACCATTGCCTGGCGATGACAAGCAGCTGCTAGCAAAAAAAGCGGTTGAAGTTCAAAACGGAATTGAATATATAAATGTTTAAAATATAGTAAAAACATCAATATTTGTTTTGCGCATAACTCTTCAGCAGACGGTCATGGACGAATAAACTAACCACTACTTTAAAGTTCTTTTAAAGTACTATTATATGCTAACTCTACTATGCGGCATATAATGTACTATTATTTACCAATTCTATTTGCTCCTACTAGCACCTAAGTGTGGTACAGCCGTCAAAAATACGACGAAAAAAATAACGGAAAAAAGTTCAATAGCTCATCCATTGAAATAATGAAGGTACAAAATATTGAAAAATATTTGTATTTTGATATTTCAAATAACTTTGTAGAGCACAATATTGTCTTTAAAATTAAAAAAAATGGTTCGGTGAAAAATGTCTTTTTGTAGGTTAGTTCTTATCAAACGCTTTCTATCTCCAGTTGGGTTAAACATACGATTTATTTGTCTTGAGTGAAGTTATTTCTTTTGGGTATTTTCACAACTTTGCTGAAGACATCAACTCTCTATCTCAAAATCCTAAAAAAGTTGAATTTTTATCTCACTCTCAGGGTCATGCCGTAAACATATGAAGCTTGGCATATCCATCAACTTTGTCAAAGACGCCATCGCTCTTGCTCCACTATTTGGGAGCTACCAGTTGAGAGCGTTAAAATCGACTTGTACATTTAGTTAAAGGGCGGTACGGTCAAAATTTGGTCAATATCAACTTGACGTATTTCTTTCAATTTTGCATTTAAAAATCCTGAACACCCCTCATTTTGAAGGTGTGTGTGTGTAGAATGTTGCTCCTATTTTGATTTTGGAATTCACTCTTCAGTTGTCAAAATGCCGTCCAAGCAAGAAGAGCAGGGTATCAAAATTTTGCTCGCGCATCGCGAAAATCCGAGCTACTCGCACGCAAAGTTGGCAAAATCGCTAAAAGTTGCCAAATCAACCGTTACAAATGTAATTAAAGTGTTTGGGGAACGTTTGTCGACAGCCAGGAAGTCTGGATCGGGGGGAAATCGAAAACCGGAAGCCGCTGAAACGACAAAGAGAGTTGCCGGTAGTTTCAAGCGAAACCCTAACCTATCTCTCCGAGATGCCGCAAATAAGCTGGGTGTATCGTCTACAACCGTGCATCGAGCCAAAAAACGAGCCGGACTATCGACTTACAAGAAGGTAGTGACTCCAAATCGCGATGATAAACAAAATACGACGGCCAAAGCGCGATCCCGGAGGCTGTACACGACGATGCTGACGAAGTTTGACTGCGTGGTAATGGACGACGAAACCTACGTCAAAGCCGACTACAAGCAGCTTCCGGGACAGGAGTTTATACGGCAAAGGAAGGGAAAGGTAGCAGATATTTTCAAGCACACGAAACTGTCAAAGTTCGCAAGAAATATCTGGTTTGGCAAGCCATCTGTACCTGTGGCTTGAAAAGCAGCATTTTCATAGCTTCCGGGACTGTCAGCAAGAAATTTACGTGAAAGAGTGTTTGAATAAACGTCTGCTGCCTTTCCTGAAGAAACATGGTTGTTCCGTACTGTTTTGGCCGGATTTGGCATCTTGCCATTACGGTAAAAAGCCATGGAGTGGTACGCCGCCAACAACGTGCAGGTGGTTCCCAAGGACAAGAACCCTCCCAACACGCCAGAGCTTCGCCCAATTGAAAATACTGGGCTGTTGTCAAGCGGAACCTAAAGAAGACCAAAAAGCTGCTAAGGACGAGCAGCAGTTCAAGGCAAACTGGCTTTCTGCGGCGAAGAAGGTGGACAAGGTGGCTGTGCAAAATCTGATGGCAGGGGTCAAGCGTAGGCCCGGCAATTCGGATTTGGAAAAGCGGAAGCCTAACTGAATATTTTTCCTGAATTTTATACTAATTGAACTTGAAAGAAATTTAATTTGATTTTTAAATAAACGATTTCATCGATTTACACGCGTTTTCCCTTGACCAAATTTTGACCGTATCACCCTTTAAACAGGTTAGTCAGGTTAGTTAAACGAAGGATTTCGTTGAATGAATTGAACTGTATTTTCAGTGCACTGATCTTGATAAGTAAACTAGCTATTTTTGACCATAACACATTCCGATGTAAACACTATTTAGTTTGTTAAACGACGTCTTTATGTCTATTGGTATGTTATGTAGACAAAAACCTTTTCTACTGGAAATCTCTAGTTTCTGGTTTGAATATATTGATGGGATTACAGTTTCTACTTTTCTTGTTTTCTAGTTTTTTTAGTTTTTCTACTGGCATAAATCTGCAAATGTTATGTACGCACTATAATATTTATTAAAATATACAGTTAAAAATGGTTATCTGCGAAATTATTGATCAAGTATCATTATCCAAGCTGTCAGAGTATTTAACTTTCTTCAGTAATGAAAATTAATAAACTACATGATGATGATCCTAAAACTAGATCAATAACTAAACACTATTTACACTTTCCTACCAAACGGGACTCGGGAACCGCTTGGCAAGAAAAATTACCATCGCCTATCTGACGCGCGTGTCCGCCACAATGCACCCACTCGCAGATGCATCCTGTGCAAGTGGACATCCACATAATTGTTCCCCAGCGTCCGCTGCTTGCAAACGTGAGATTCCTGCGCTGGGACTGAGAAAAATCGATTCGAAAAAAATTTCAATTAATATTGAGGCAAATATTTTGTGGTATCTATAAAAAATTGCTCTGACAGATTGCCAATAAATGTACAATCGCGTGAGTGCTCGGTTCGTCGTTAGCTTGATGAGTGCCCGCTGGTGGTGGCAGATTTGCGAAACCGTAGATTGCAACCGCTATTCAGAGAACCATTCGTGTGCATGTCCCTGCCAACTGCCGACGGTCAGAAAGAATCGATTGTCGTCCTATATTTGCCTTATTCGCCCTCGCCAATCGGCAGAGAATTTTCGCTTTCCTCCTTCCAGGCTGCATTATATTGCAAGATGAACGGAAGTGTGTGGCGATCGATGTTTTGCGCGTCCTGACGGGTAGCTTCATTTTGGTCCATTTATATTTTTCAATTTTCTGCATGCTTGTTAATTAAATTTTTCCCTCCATCGCTGAGGTTTCTTTTGTGTGCGTTGTTGTTTTTTTTTCGTCTGTCAACAGAAGGTACCCCCTGGGCAGAGCGAAAAGAAGAGGGCAATTTACACCAAAGGTGCCACCACGATGGACACGACGGAAAACCGATTCGGCAAGTCTTGGGAAGTTTGTCAATTACGGAACTAATCGAATAATATTGCATCACTGTTTTCTTTTTCATTCGAGATGACTTCAGCGGTCTGAGCAAAACGGAATCGGCAAAATTGAAATGTCGAAATCTGCTCGGTTCATAATTCCATTCGTTATGGTCTGACTGAGGTGCTTCAATGGAAACAATTGTCATCCTAATTGTGTGTGATTTTCCTTTATGAATGAACTTAGATTGCAAATAGGAAACCTGCCGGGCTTGCCGGAGCAAGCATAAGTATTTCACATTCTTCTATATTTTACTTGAGTCTTGCAAGAATAATGCAAACCTGTTCTCTTTATGCATCATTTTGACTTCTCAAAGCTTAAAGGTTTCTCAAGATATATCAAATTTTCTTAGAACCAAACAGATGGAACCATACAAAAGGTGCTCTCGAACCACATGGTAACACACTGTAAAATTATGCTCTCTTGCGTTCACGGCGTTAGTCAATATATCCACAAGCATTTTCTGTCTTGACATTTCTGCCACTGTTGAACAAAATAGCAAGTGGAAACACATTTATTAGTTGTTAAGATGGTTCCGTTCAAACATATATTTGAAACAGAAACGTTAGATTTTTAAGCAGACATTTTTTTAAATAAACATGGTGAGGACTCTAAAAATAAGAAGGCTGCGAAAATTGTTAATCCATTAGAGTTGTTTTTAAAGACTTCATCGTTGCTTGACTCATAAAATTCCAGGATCGTTTACTGCTTACCTTACCTTATCAATCAGACCAAGGCCGGAATGGCCTCTGCTGTACACAGAAGTTGTCTCCATCGTAATGGGTTCATAGCTGTACCTCGCCAGCCTCGTTGTCTGCGGAGAGCCCGCAGGTGACCTTCTTCGCCTCTTCGTCTTATACCCGTCGTTTTCGAGAACTTTTTTAACAAGGCTGTCGTGCGACATTCTTACTACATGCCCAGCCCACCGTAGTTGACCGATTTTAGCGGTGTGTACGATGGGAGGTTCTCCCAGCAACTGATGCAATTCGTTGTTCATTCGCCTCCTTCACGTTCCGTCTTCCATCTGCACTCCACCGTAGATCGTACGCAGCACCTTCCGTTCAAAGACAACAAAGGCGCGTTGGTCCTCCACTAGCAATGGCCGTGTTTCGTGGCCATAGAGAACTATCGGTCTAATTAGTGTCGTGTAGATCACTTCTGTACTATTTGTAAGATTGAATTTTTTATAGGCGACTTGACACAGGAAGACCATCGTGCACAGCACTGTTTAGAGTCCCACACTGGCACGAGAACGATGATCAGCCGCTCCTTACATGGAGAACAGACGCTGTTTTGAGCGGCCCCTGACATGGAGAACAGACATGGATAAATAATAGTGACTTTAGTGACTCAAATAATAAAAATAGTGACCAAATAGTGACTAAAAGCATTTCCATCACTTTTTGGGTTTTTTTGTAATCAAGCGAAATCGCATTGTGACCGTCACGAAAAATGGTCAGGTTTTAAGCATTAATATCTTAGTCATTTCTTAAAAGATTTTCGAAATTTTTACACCAATCCGGGCAATTTCTATAGAGAACATTGTTGATTCTAGGCTACATACTATTGAAAAATTCATAAATGTTAAGTAAGCCTTGATTTAAAAAGCATATTAACTCCTTCCGGCCTGGGGGTCATATGTGACCCTAAATGGATAATGGCATGTGTAATGTGTACACTGTCTTCGGAAAATTTGTTTTTCATTAATTTTTCTATCTGGAAAAAAAAATCTTAGAATTTGAGACCTAATTGACGACCTAGAATAACCTGAATATGAAGAAGTTCAGGAAGAAAAAAATAAATGCCTCATCAATAATGTACAGCGTTGTTTAAGAATATTGTGAAAATGCACAACGTATAATTAAACTTTCGTTGATACATGCGTTAAAAAAATTGTATCTTTCTGGGCGGTTCTAGGTCATCCAAAATGTACTTGAGTTCAAAACTTCAGATCTACAGTTCTAACAGATTGCTTTTAGGGCTATATAAGGTTATGATATGTATTCAAACATATTGAATGAGACCTATACAGAAGGCTAGGCATTGAGTTCAGAACTTAAGATCTACAGTCAGTAACTATTTAACAATAATGATTGAATAGTGTGGAAGGCCAACATACATAATACGTCAATCTTGGGATATTCTAGGTACTTCAAACTTTCCTTAAGTTCAAAACATAATATCTACAGTTCTTAGCAGTAGTTTTTGAGCTATTTAAGGTGTATTCAGTGAATATTTTCGAAAGTAAAAATACACAATAAGATAATTCATTCAAGCCGTCTTGGCATTCAGAACTTAAGATTTACTATTGTAACAGTAAGTTTTAAGCAATATAAAGCTACAAAACACATTCAAACATATTCAATTAACATTCTTAAAATCTAAACACATTATAAAGCAGTATGACATGTTCCAGGTCATCCAAACTATCCTTGAGATCCAAACTATCCTTGTGGGGTAAAATCAGCCATATCTCTCTTCACAGTGCCGTGCGGTGGTTGAAACAGCCTGTATTCGATTTTCCAGAAAATTTCACATAGGACTAGTCATATTTTGTTGATCTTGAGTGACTCCGAGCAAAGATATCTATAAATTATTCAATAATATAAGGGGAAGTGGGGTAAAACCAGCCATATCTCTCTTCATAAAGCCGTGCGGTGGTTGAAACAACCTTTATTCGATTTTCCAGGAAATTTCACAAAAATGACCCCAGCACTATTTTGTTGATCTTGAGCGACTCCATCCAAAGATATCTTTAAATTATTCAAGAATAAAGGGCGATACGGTCAAAATTTGGTCAATATCAACTTGACGTATTTCTTTCAATTTTGCATTTAAAAACCTGAACACCCCTCATTTTGAAGGTGTGTGTGTGTGTAGAATGTTGCT
Source organism: Aedes japonicus (assembly GCA_034211315.2). Classification (NCBI taxonomy): domain Eukaryota; kingdom Metazoa; phylum Arthropoda; class Insecta; order Diptera; family Culicidae; genus Aedes; species Aedes japonicus. The sequence continues at coordinate 19,649 of JASCZW010013287.1, forward strand.
CCTATTTTGATTTTGGAATTCACTCTTCAGTTGTCAAAATGCCGTCCAAGCAAGAAGAGCAGCGTATCAAAATTTTGCTCGCGCATCGCGAAAATCCGAGCTACTCGCACGCAAAGTTGGCAAAATCGCTAAAAGTTGCCAAATCAACCGTTACAAATGTAATTAAAGTGTTTGGGGAACGTTTGTCGACAGCCAGGAAGTCTGGATCGGGGGAAATCGAAAACCGGAAGCCGCTGAGACGACAAAGAGAGTTGCCGGTAGTTTCAAGCGAAACCCTAACCTATCTCTCCGAGATGCCGCAAATAAGCTGGGTGTATCGTCTACAACCGTGCATCGAGCCAAAAACGAGCCGGACTATCGACTTACAAGAAGGTAGTGACTCCAAATCGCGATGATAAACAAAAATACGACGGCCAAAGCGCGATCCCGGAGGCTGTACACGACGATGCTGACGAAGTTTGACTGCGTGGTAATGGACGACGAAACCTTACGTCAAAGCCGACTACAAGCAGCTTCCGGGACAGGAGTTTTATACGGCAAAAAGGAAGGGGAAAGGTAGCAGATATTTTCAAGCACACGAAACTGTCAAAGTTCGCAAAGAAATATCTGGTTTGGCAAGCCATCTGTACCTGTGGCTTGAAAAGCAGCATTTTCATAGCTTCCGGGACTGTCAACCAAGAAATTTACGTGAAAGAGTGTTTGAATAAACGTCTGCTGCCTTTCCTGAAGAAACACGGTTGTTCCGTACTGTTTTGGCCGGATTTGGCATCTTGCCATTACGGTAAAAAGGCCATGGAGTGGTACGCCGCCAACAACGTGCAGGTGGTTCCCAGGCGACAAGAACCCTCCCAACACGCCAGAGCTCCGCCCAATTGAGAAATACTGGGCTATTGTCAAGCGGAACCTAAAGAAGACCAAAAAAACTGCTAAGGACGAGCAGCAGTTCAAGGCAAACTGGCTTTCTGCGGCGTGTAAACGATTTCACCTATTTACACGCGTTTTCCCTTGACCAAATTTTGACCGTATCACCCTTTATAAGGGGAAGTGGGGTAAAATAAGCTCTATAACTCCACAACCATATTCGTGAGGTGATTGAAACCAGTTCCATTCGATTTCCAGACAATTTCCAAGCGGAAATGGCCTTGTTTACAAGCCGCGCTAAAAAGCGAAAAAAGTTACAGATTTTTTCTTTAGTTTTCATCAGTTCTTGCCCACTGTGCGGTGGTTGGGAAACGGGTTGGAAAATGAAGATGTGAGTAGACTCAAAATAGTGACCAAGGCCAGATCGCATAATGTGGTTACCTATTATTGTACAATAGGTACAGGTGATTTTTTTTTTTTAAACTTTTTAAAATCTTTGGTACGAAAATAGTGACTTCAGTGACCATTTTCCGAAAAAAAATTGGCTCTAGTGACTTTTGGATGCAAATAGTGACTTTTTTATGACTAGACTCAGAATAGTGACCAAGTCACAAAAAGAGTGACCTGCTACCAGCCCTGCGAATTATTAACGACCAGTGTTTCAATTTTTCGTGACGGCAGCCATTTGTAAATTGAGGACAATTTTCAAGAAATGCAACGAAAAGAAAATTGAAATTGGTTTAGTGGGGGCGACCCCGGCGTATTGGTTAACATCCATACCTCTCACGCCTAAGTCACGAGTTCGAATCTCACCCCCGGAGAAGTTACGAAAATGCCCAAAAGTGGTGTTTGACTTGACTACGCATGGAGATGAACCAGCCTGAGGCTGAAAATCTCGATAATCAAGACAAAAAAAAAAAAAAAAAAAATTGGTTTAGCCACCGCTGTCTGCCAATTAGCAAGTGGTTAGATAAATTCAAGTTGAACAAACTTTCTCATAATTGGATTGGTCTTCCTGAAAAGGACGGATTTGAAATAGTCCGCATTGGGGTTGAAACCTTCTCGGTCTTTTTCACGAAGCAGGTTATTTCTGCCGTGCACGTTGCGCTTTAGATAAAGATGGCTACCAAGAATATCGAGAATATCACACACACACACACACACTTAGGCTCCTTATTTTGCTCCTTATTAGGTTCTCACCGAACGATCTCACAAACACTAGCGTGCTGCTTTACACGTATAGGATCGACTTGTTTATTGTTTTCAACCACGAGATCAACTGTCAAAATGTTCAGGCTGACAACAGTTTTTTTTATTTTCAACCAGCAAAACTATTGTATTAGTGAAACTGCTTACTATTACTAACGGCGGCAGAGAAGTCTATGGTGCTGCCCAACGGCTGACAATAAATCATCACCGGTCCCGCTACAGCAGCAGTTAAACGGTTGCTCAGCCAAGAACTCTGCAAGCAATTAGTCTTCGGCAGGAGCAATCAGCTATCTTAATACTGGTTGATCGCCAGTGCACTCTATGGTATGTGCCATCGCCAGCTGCCTTCCAAGGCCTGTACTACAGGTTTCGTACCATTGGGGCTGCCTCCAGAGTTCATGTCATCGCCAGGTGCTGATCCTTGATGGCTCGATGTACTGCCCACCATTGTTTAATGTTTTATGTGTTTTATGTTTTAAGTGTGTTTTGTGTTTTAATTATTTTTTTCAGTTCAGCCTTGGGGCATTGTTTGTTAAAACTTGATAACTTACCTAAATACACCTAATACAATTTGAATATCCTAGGGGAAAGGGAACCAGATTCCGAATGATCTGGTGATCCGATGTCAGGCATGTATCGATTGATAAACTGACCAGCGATCAGCGAACATTTTTATCTTGGCCAGACGGTGGACCTCAGATGTTCTTGTCCTCGGAGTAGTGTTGGTTCAGGATCAGCCTGAGGATCTTGTTTTGTACACGCTGAAGCTTCAGGTGATGTGTTTTCGTCGCAACATCTCCCAGATTGGCATGCCGCACTGACGACCTGGAAGTTTGCTTCTGCTTGTAGGCAGCAAGCTTGGCTTTTCATGGGATAATGTAGACCTTCTGTTGATCAATGGTAACAGTAGCTTCAACAGAACGTTAATCTCTTTGTGACAGTTTTGTCAACCTGTTCCCTGAAAATCAGGCTTGCTGTCTAGTGTAAAACGCCCAGGTAGACAGCTGAATTGGCCCGTTCCACCGTTGTGTTGTTTAGGCTAACTTTACAGTCCTCAGGCGAGAACAAGTTTGAGAGAGTTGGAGGTGGGAAGGGTATGACTTGGCTCTCACCGCGTTGACACAGATCTTCCATTACGCGAAGCATCCTAGCCAGAACATTCAGGCTTCGCCGCAGTTTCGCGGTAAGCGCTCTTGTTACCTCTGCCATTGTGGACAACTGCGGCATCATCGGCGAGCAACGACAGAGATACATTTTCATGAATCGGGGGTATGTCCGGGGTTAACAGGTTAAACAGAAGTGGACCTGGTATACTTCCCTGTGGAACACCGGCGGCGATCTCTTGTGCATCGGAAACTGCACCTTGCAGCGAAACCAGCGAATGTCCTGGTCCGATCAGATACTTTTAATGCATTCTCACCAGACGATGAGGAGTATTGTGCCGATGCTGCTTTGAACACCAGGCCATCATGCCATACGTTATCATAGTGCCTTCTCGATGTCGATGAAGCGCTATGGCAGGTGATTTCGATACAGCCTTGTTCCGCCTGAGGATATTAATGACTCTATGAAAATAGCTAAGTCACAGGCATTGGTTGAAAATCAACGCCGGTATTTGTTATAGAACTGGGGTCTAAATTGCTTGAGCTCCAAGTTCAAGATGTTATCGAAACCTGGGGCCTTCATGTTCTTTAAGCCTTTGATATAAGTCAACAAATCACCAGCTTCCGATTTCCGAGGAGATCTCCTAATCCTCTGTGAAGTCGTTGGGTCTTATATGGATGTTAGTAATAAGTGCGCTATCGGCAGCTTCGTGTGGACTGACGATGTTTTGTCCGAGATTGTGGGAGCTGACGATGTTGACTTATCTCAGCAGCCTTTTCTGCAGGAGGTGATATCAGATCCCCCAGAGCCATTGCCGTTCAATGGACCAACGGTGGAATGGGCCTTGGCTTAGTTTTTTAAAATGTTAATACCTTCCAGAACGGTTTTTGTACAGTCTGGAGAGAGCGGATCTTGTCGGCAAAATTGTTCTGGCCTTAATAATTTTCGTCACTCGATTACAGCGACTTTTTAGCGTTAGCAAACCAGTTCGCTAGTATTGCCTTCGAATGGCGTTTCGCAATTGTATTAATTCTTAAGTGGGTCTATCAATGGGTACAGAGTTGATCACCTGATCAATCACTGGTACATGTTGCTCCCGGCTCTGGGAGTTCGCTTCTGGTTTGATGTCCTGCAGCTGCCGTTCGATGTCATCAACCGAATCAAGGTGCATGTCAAAATCGATGTTGTCGTCAAGGTGTTGTCGGAACTCTGGTGGAACTGGCGACGGTCTGGTGATCTGATGCCGATTGAGCGAGGAGCCACCTTCGGTCACCACCAGATAGTGGTCCAAGCTGAGCTCCAGGTGTACGATCGGCTGGGCGATGTTGTTCCTCGTGGTTGCAGGAAGATGTCGATTGCTCAATGGACCCCGATCGGTCAACCAGGGAGTATCCGGGCCCAGGACGATGTAATGTCCTCTTCCAGGTCTTCCGCAGAATTATTCTGTTCCGATTCCGCCGGGTGCTCCCTCCAGGCTTCAGGTTTCGCATTCATGTCGCCGGGCGATGATGAACTGTCCCTGCTCTCCGAGTTAGCTTTACGGATGTCATTCGTAGGGCCGTTGTTGTTCCGTTGTTGATACTGGCTTGCCAGGGGATAACAGGTCCATGATGGTGATAGCCGACGGTGGTTTTGACCTCGACTCCGATGGCCTCGATAGACCGCAGCTGGAAGCCTGGAAGCAGATGGCAGTTGATGTTGTGGCGGCAGGGCGATCGCAACTCCTCCCTCCACTGGAGCCGCTACGATCAGTCGTACAATCCGGGTCCTGGGATGAAGATGCTGATATCCGGTTTGAGATGTGTCTCGGTGACGATGGCGATGTCGATGGCCTTCCTGTTAAGATAGTCTCCGCAGTTTTGTTCCGGATGCAACAAGCATTCCAATTAACGATGTTAATGGTGCGGTTATGGTCTATATTTGAAATAAATGTATCGTCACGGATGTGGCGGCTTTTGAGCTTCTGTTCCCTCCCTTTTTCCTGAGTGCAGGAGCGAAGTTGGCGGTAGAGCCTGGACAAACTCGACGATTTGCTCTCGGAGTCATAGAGTTGTCCATCGACGGGTGGTTGCGTGGAGGTACTGCAACTCGGATTGCCCCACCCTTGAGGAGGAACCGGCATGGGAGTGACGGCGGCAGCCAAGAATCATTGCTTAACGGATGCTGACGTGCGGTTTACCTGGCGATAGTTCAATGGCACTGATGGTAGATTCAGCACTTGGTACCGAAGCGTCGGAAAATTCTCCTCGTTCATTCGAGGTGGCGGGCGGCGTTGACCAGGCCGAGACTTGGGAGACGCCTTCTTGCGGATGGCCAAATACTCCGCCGATTGGGGACAGGCTCGGTTGATGGTTAGCGCTACAATTTGCACACTTTGATGGGGCATTTCATCCATTGGGGCGCAGTCCATGGTTGTGAGCGCTCCGGAACACTTTCCACACTGGGGTTTCATGTGGCAGTTTCGGGTCCTATGACAAAACGGCAGACACTTGCCGCACTGTGTCACGTTGTGTTGCCTCGGGCGGTATCGGTCCCAGTCGATAACGACGTTGAGAAGGGCTCGTGTTTTCAACAGGTCCGCCATCGTGACGGAACCCTTCTCCAAATGGACAAGATAGAGTTGGTCCCAATAATTTCCCTGTCATTGACGTCGGATTGGGAACACCTTCACTGGTTTCAGAGTCACCGCTTCCCTTATAGCACATTTGTTGCCATTCAGTTGAGATAACATAAATATGACTTGCTGTTACAACTGGCAACTACAACTAATTATGATCGTAGTGTGCCACTTGGGATGCAGCTCAGCAACTATTTCCGGAGTGAATTTCCTGGAAGGCCACGCAGCATCACCTTCAGCGGTTTGTTTCGGGTGCATCATGAGTGTATAACTCAAAAGCTGTTTGATGAGGTGAGCACCAACAGCACGGTAGTCAGCCTCCGTTGAGCACATACTATCTTGTACCTGTACGCACAGCTTGTACAGCGGATTAACATTAATCGCTGCAAGCTCCGTCCTGGGCGGGCAGCGATGCTCTCTGAGGTGGTGAAAAGCGGCGGGATCTTCTTCACCTTTTTTAGGTATCTCCTGTACCGAGCGCAGCAAACCGATTGCTCGCTAGTAGACGGTCGTTGGGGTCCGATAAACCTATGTCATCATGCCGCATCCGCTTGCAGCTGCGGTTTTGGCATGGTGTCAGGAGCTGAAGCCGCTGGAGTGGATGTCACCACTTGTTAATTTTTTCGAACGGGTCGAGCGGGCAACGGGTCGAGCGAGAAAAACTT
>JASCZW010013288.1:0-26079 GCA_034211315.2 Aedes japonicus
TCAAATGGAGTCAAATAAAATTATCCGGCAATGCTGAATGTGGTGCAAACGGATCAAGAAGATTTTCTCTTGTTTATATGCGGCTTCCTGTACACAGGCTGGACACGAAAAATGTTGACCATAATCAGGGGCTTTAGAATGCGCTTAACATCTTTCTTAGCGTGTCAAGCTTATTGCGTTCGCAATTAGCTTATTGATTGCTCTCAACGTGGTGTTAGAAAAGCACTTCCACAGTTATTGATTGAGAGCTTCCGATGCCAGGTATCATTTTTGAATTAGTGTGGCAAGTACAATCATACCCTATGCCCAGGTAGTCGAGAAATTTCTCTCCGGGAATCGAACATTGCCAAAACCATCCAGCTTTATTAAGTTTTATTGAAGTTTTATGAATGCCACTGGAAATCAATTTGGTTTCATTATGGTAGGAACAGGTGCCAATAGGTTTCATATTTTAGTTTTATTTATGAGAACCTACACAGCTTTTTCACAACGATATTGAAACCTTGTCTTCTAAAATTCCTTTTACTCCTATCAAAGGTTTTATTTTGACTTTATAAACTCGTAAAATGCTGTTTTGAAATGCCGTTTCAGGACTCATTTATATTATCTTAATATGGTCAGTTGAAAAAGCATGTTTAAACCATTTTGCCTCCAGTAAATGCATTCAACAGCAAATTTGCATTGAGGGAAATTACAAAATGACCAAGTAGTTTTAAAGTAGCAATTGCGAATATAAATTGGCTTTATAGAAAAACTGATTTCTTTCAATCGCTTTATTGAAGAATAAGAAATCATTAAAAACAAAATAATAAAAAATACGCCAAATATCAAATGGGCCTTTTTTAAGATAACCTGATTGAATTCCATCAATTTTCAGGAAATTCATGATTAATTTATCGAATATATTTGTTTCAATTTTGGTTTTGTTGTTGCAAACTCGCATAGTTTACGAGGCACATTAAATTTCAGCTTTTATCGTGCCAATATTCACCATTAAATTAAATGCGTATATGATTCGGATCAAAATCAATTTGTTTTGGATATTTTCCTGCAAACAAAATTTCCAGCAACACTAGAACTTTTTTCTTAGATATTATTTACTGTGAATCAGTAGAGCAGAGAATCGAACAAAGCAGAACAACAAAAACAAACCACGATATCACAGTGAAGTTTGACAGTTGTGGTCATTTGACTGTATGCTGGTTTTGATGACAGCCAATTGGTTTTATGAAGGTTCTCAAGTGGTCATAACATCTTTCACTAGAACCTTTTCAAAATCTGTATGGTCGTATAAAGGTTGTATTTATTTGTTTTCACAACCGTCTATGGAGTAGGCCACTTTGTATAAATTTTGGTGTTTGAGAAGCATAGAGGAGGTGCTGGTAGACAAAACAGTTTTGAATGTAAGCTGAGGGAGAATGCGATTTAACCTACGAGCTAATATGAACTTTCAAAAATAAAATGAGATAAAGAAGTATGGTCAGTACGGTGTCGATAAACATAAAGAAGATGACAGACTTTATTTCACTTATTTTTAAGCATGCTCAAATGCCGAATAATCGAGAGAATGAAGCTGAGATACATTTACTACACTGTAAAATTTAAAGTCTATATTATGAGTTCTTACAACGCACAGTGGGAAAAAAAGTGCTCGAAACGCGAAAGAATTCTATATCTCAGCTCGGAGTAGAACGATTTCTGTAAATGTTACCTTTACTTGAAGGAAAATTTCTATGAAATCGAATAAACGTGGTCTCCATGGCCGCCCGGAACTGCTTAGGGAGCAAATGAGCTCATTTTACCCTGGTTCCCCTAATATTTCCTTGTTGTTCGGAAATTTCTTTGCTAGGTGTGACTCATGATAAACAAAATGACGCTAGTCCCATGTAAAATTTCCAGGAATATCTATTGAAGTAGGTTTCGTTCACCACACGGCTCTGTGAATGAAGATATGGCTGATTTTACCCTGATTCCCCTAATATTTTCATGTTTTTCACAATTTTCTTTGCTCGGTGGGACTCAAGATCAATAAAATAATGCTAGTTCTTTGTAAACTTTTACTGAAAAATCGATTGAAGTAGGTTTCATTTACCGCACGGCTCTGTAAGCATAGATATGGCTGATTTTACCCTGATTCTCCTAATAGTTTTGTGTTTATCATAAATTTCTTTGGTCGGAGGTACTCAAGATCAACAAATTAAGCCTAGTCCCATGCAAAATTTGCTGAGAAATCGATTGAAATTAATTTCGTTTACCGCACAGCCCTGTGAACGTAGATATGGTCAATTTTGCCCCGATTCCCTTAATATTTTTGTGTTATTCAGAGATTGCTTTGTTCGGTGTGACTCAAGAACAACAAAATAAGGTTAGTCTTATGTAAAATTGCCTGAAAAATAGGAGTTGGTTTCATTAACCGCACGACTCTGTGAACAAAGATATTGCTGATTTTATCCTCATTTCCATAATATGTTTGTGTAGTTCAGAAATGTATTTGTTCGGTGTGTTTGTACAGCAACAAAATAAGGCTAATCCTATGTAAAATATTCTTAAGAATCGAATGAAGTTGGTTTAATTCCCCGCGGTGACGTTTGAGCGGTGCCATGTTTACTGATCATAATTTTTTTCTTTATTTAGAAAATATTGGGGAATCGGGGTAAAATGTGCCATATGTTCGTTCTATAAGCCGTGCGGTAAACGAACCGAACACCAATAGATTGTCTAGAAAATTTTACATAGGACTAGCAGAGTTTTGTTGATCTTGAGTCACACAGAGCAAAGCAATTTCTGAATAACATGACAATATTAGAGGAATCAGGGTAAATTTAGACATATCTTCGTTCACAGAGCTGTGAGGTAAACAAAATTTATTCCAATCAATTTTCCAGAAAATTTTACATAATACTAGTCTGATTTTGTTGGTCTTGAGCTACACCGACCAAATTAAATTCTGAATTAAAAATAAAATATTAGGGGAATCAGGGTAAAATGTGTCTTATCTTCATTCACAGAGTGGTGAAACTAACTCCAATTAAGTCTCCAGTAAATTAACATGGGACTAACCTAATTGTGTTGCTCTAGAAAAACACCTAACAAAAAATTTCTGAAAAAAACGAAAATGTTTGGGGAATCAGGGTAAAATCAGCCATGTCTTCATTCACAGAGCCGTGGTGTGAATGAAACCAACTTGAATCGATTGGCCATAAAATTTTATGTAGGACTAGCCTTACTTTGTTGATCATGAGTCAAACCGAATAAAGCAGTATATAAATAAAACAAAAATATTAGGGGAATGGGAGTAAAATCGACCATATCTACGTTCACAGAGCTGTGCGGTAAACGAATTGAATTTCAATCGATTCCTCAGCAAATTTTACAAAAGACTAGGCTTAATTTATTGATCTTGAGTAGCTCCGACCAAAGAAATTTATGATAAACACAAAACTATTAGGGGAATCGGGGTATAATCAGCCATATCTACGTTCACCGAGCTAGCCTTATTTTTTTTGTTCTTTAATCACATCGAGCAAAGAAATTTCTGAAAAACAACAATATTAGGGGAACCAGGGTAAAATCAGCCTTATCTCCATTAACAGAGCCGTGCGGTGAACGAAACCTACTTCAATCGATTTTTCTGGAAATTTTACATAGGACTAGCGTCATTTTGTTGATCTTAAGTCACACCGAGCAAATAAATTTCTGAACAACAAGGAAATATCAGGGGAACCAGGGTAAAATAAGTTCATTTGCTTCCGAGGCAGTTCCGTGCGGCCCATGAGACCACATCCATTCGATTTTTTAGAAATTTTCCTTAAAGTTAAGGTAACATTTACAGAAATCGTTCAACTCCGAGCTGAGATATAGAATTCTTTCGCGTTTTGGGCACTTTTTTTCCCACAGTGCTACGTCGGTACTTTACAGTCCAATTGTTATTCGAAACCCTTAGAAAAGGACAGCGATTTTGAAGAGCACTAAAACAATGAGAACTTGACGACATCTCTGGATCAGAGAGGGATAATTAGTTTGAATTATTTTAATTCATCGACTTACTCGAACTAGCAAACTTGTCCACCAAAAACACAATTAAGCACAGAAACTATAGTTTATTGTCAAAATTTTAACCGTAAGAAAAGTGCGGTCAAAATTCAAGAAATTCATAATAAAATTGAGTTGCATTCGCAATAATAATGGCAACTGAAACCAGTTGGGATCAAGCGTTAGAAGTGAAGAAGTCTTCGGTAATTCTTATAATGTTTTTAGAAATAGTCGCAATTTGGGAATTTCTGAAAAGAATTCAGGAAAGGGTGTCTTAATGTTTATTTCTACCAAATATAATTCAGAAATTATTGATACTTTAAAAATTAAGGAACTCATAGTCATGAGTCGTTAGGTAGGGTCCAGGTGGTGGAGTCGTCTCCCTGGCGTCGGTGATTGTCACCATGTGAGGAAATAGGCCGACGGAAAATAAATAAGTAAAAAAAAAAAAATTAAGGAATTTCAAAATGTATGGGTGAAAGTACAAAAGACAGGTGAAACACATGTATTGTTGAAGAACAGTTACTTATTATTTAGTAAAATTCAAATGGCGATAGCAGTTCGGCGCCTTCTTGGATTAAAACAGAGTTTTACACTTTCAGGAGCCATTGCTGCACTGAAGGATTGCACCACTTTGCTTAGCCGAGACGCAAACCGCATGAAACATTTCCCCATCGAAGATAGTCAAATCGACAGGCAAAGTCAGGTTATATTTTGGTCTCGCTTTGGAATTTGAATCGTCAAGCCGACTTGACGAATTCTAGCATTATTTTATTAAAAATAATAATAACAATCAGCTAATAATAATTAAACTCTAATTAAATCTAATTAAATCAAATTTAATCTAATTAAACAACTTCGAAAATTAAGAAATCTTCTAATATCATTTAGAAAATAATAATATCATAAGACACAAACTTAACAGAATGGATTGTTTTTCAGAAGCAGATAATTTCCCATCTCATGAGAGGCTCTAGGAATGGACAGTAATTTATTGCTTGAGCGAATAGAAATGAAGAGAAAGTATTGAAAGTTCCGTACAGGGTAACGGCAGGCTTTGAAATTGAACGATACAAGTTGAAAACGAGCGGAGGGCATTTGAACGGTAGTATCCGATCGGGCACATAATATTTTGCCAAGCTACCCAAGACCAAGGACATAGAATGGATTGGCAAACCAATTTTAAGAACGAAGCAAATATTGAGACTTCTGTTGAGGTTTATTTTATAAATTATTGTTACTTGTTATTTAGTACCACCTAAAAAACTAAGGTGACAAGGTAATTCAAACCAGCCAGTTTGGTATAATAAACAAATAAAAATAAATAAAAATCGGAAGCAAAAAGCACACAAAATGTACGAAAGAGATAGTAACAGCAATAATTTGGAAAACTAATTGAGTATTTGCGAAGAGCACAATCTAACCATAAAAAATTTGATGAGTACAATTCAAAAACTGAACTTAAAATTGAGTCTTGCACAAAAAAAATCTTCAACTATGTTAAAATTAAATTGAAATCTGATAATTTCCTATCTAGAATGCATCTTAACTCAAATATTGGAGATAACACGGAAGAAACTGGCAATCTGTTTGCAACATTCTTCCAAGAAATCTACACCACATTTGCTGAAGAAGATCGCGATTATAAATATTTCGATTTATTCCCGGAATTTTCAAGGGACATTAGAGTTAGTCAAGCCAAATTTCAAGATATCTCGGAAAGTTTAAATAAATTAGACGTTTCCAAAGGTTCATCCCAGATGGAATACCATCCGTATTTATGAAAAACTTAGCTTTGGAACTTACATCACCTTTATTTTTGCTTTTTAATATGTCATTGTAATCTGGGATTTTTCCGAATCTATGGAAAAGTTCCAACCTAGTACCTATTTTTAAGAGTGGAATAATTCTGAAATACGTAACTTTCGTGGAATTGCCATTAATTCTTGCATTCTTAAACTTTTTGAAGCAACTATTAATGAAATTTTTTTTACTCAAATCAAAAACAGAATCACTAACAAACCACATGGATTCTTCAAAGGACGATCAACTAGCACAAATTTACTGAAGTTCGTTAACTACTGGCTGGCAGCAATGGACAATAGTATCCATGTCGAAGCTCTTTATACAGATTTCAGCAAGGCTTTTTGATCGCATTGACACACCCATGCTTCCATTAAAATTACAAAAAATGGGAATTGAGCCAGGCATTTTCAAATGGCTTGAATCCTATCTCACTAACCGTCAACCAATAGTTAGATTCAAGGTTTGCAACACTATAAACAATTTACAGACCCTATATGGCCAAAAACCCGAGACGAATTCTACAAATAATATTGTATAATACTGTATACGTTTTAAATTTTCACACGATTCCTCAAAATGCTTACGGTTCTTCAGCCAACACTTTTCATCGAAGTTTTCTTCTGTTTGAACAATTACCGAAGAGAAACCGAACCTGGAACCATATGCACCAATCTAGCATTCCCTTTATGTGCATTAGATAACGCAGAAAAACAATGTTTCTTGTTACCTGTGTACCTCTATGGATTATGGCTGTCAAAACACCACATCACTTCGTTGACATGCGAACTATCTCATTTTATGCTAAAAGTCCACTAATCTCGCGTGAAATTCACTATCCGGACTGATCAGGCCAAATGTTTCTTCGGGAATTCAGTGGTCAAAATGAAGAAAAAAGGCTGTAATTTTCTAAGGTTTTCACTCCCAATCTTCACGATCTTTATTCAAGTGAATGATCTTCTTTACTCTCATCCATCCTGTGCTAACCTGAACCACCAATTTCAAGAAAGAAATCCAACAAATCTAACTGTCAAAAATTCACAGGAGTATAAATACACAGATAAAAAGAAATATTGAATTTTCTACGTTTTCCAGTGCACATATATGGTATGCTAGATTTGGCAGAAATTAATGGGATATTCCATGTAAATTTAAGCCAGATAACGCCTAAAGCTAGCCTGTTGTATGAAAGGCTGCAAACATTGTTGTATGGCACATGAAATATTGCAAACAATTTAGTTGTTTACGTCTCCTTTGCCTTGGAATTAAACGGAGGGAAATTTTACGCGCTTGATAAAATTAACTAATTTTTTTTTTGTAGATTCGAGGATTATCTAGCCTTAATTTACATGAAATGGGCCATTAATTTAAATAAGATAACGCAAAAAATAACAGGTTTCTTTTTTTTTAAATGTGTAGGTTGTAGCAAGGTTTTAGTAAGAACAGTGAGATCTCACCAAAGGTGAATTAATACATGTTTTTATTGAAACGCTATTGGATCAAGATGGGCAATTATTCGGTTTTCACAATATATCCTAGCCAAAGTTGCAATTATGGCGTGAATAACCACAAACGTGCACAGAGAAAAGAGAGATTATGTGAACCAATGCTTTCTGTCTCCTCAAAATAATCGCATGTTTGGTTTTGTTCCAACTTGTTCAGTTGTGTTCAAAATGCCGTCGAAGCCAGAAGCATTACGTGAGCGGATTGTATAATTCTATCAAACGAACATAAATCACGGGAAAAAGTTCACAGTGAACCATTTTAAAACCGAGAATATTCCAATTTCAACTATCTATCGTATCCTGGCATCATCAGGAACAGTTTGTAGGAGTGGTAGTCGGAGACCGGCTAAAATAGTGATCAAGAAAGAACTTAGATTGCTTCATAGTATTTTTAACAACGAAGAGTCGATTAGTCAATCTGATGCAGTCAAAAAGTTCAAGACTACGCAACCTTATATCTGCAAGACGTTGAAGAAGATAGGAATAGTCTACGCAAGAAATCAAAAGCACCCTAATACACAGAGCAGCAGATATCAACCGTAAAATACCAATCCCGCTGGATGACTGGAAATTACGCTGGAAAATGTGTCGTTTTGGATGATGAAAGCTACTTCCCTCTCTCAAAAACCCACACCCCAGGAAACGATCGATATTATTCTGATAACATTTCAACTGCATCTCCGAACGTGAAATATAAGTTGAAGCATAAGTTTGAGCATAAGGTGATGCTTATATTGCCATATCTATAGAGAGGAATTTCCAAATCATGTTTCAAGCCCAGTGGTTTGGCTATTTATCAGAAGTGTACCAAAAATCATTGTTTGAAGAAAATATTGATTCCATTTCTTCAGACATATCATACAGTTGGAGATTACGTGTTTTGGCCAGATAGAACGTCAACTTTTTGAAAAGCCAAAACATCCCATATGTACCAAAAAACCGCAATCCAACAAATTTGCCCCAGTCTCGCCCGAAGATTTCTATGGATATTTGAGTTCGTTGGTGTACAAAAACAACTGGAGAGCCAAAGAAGTGAATGTTTGTTGACAGCCAGAAAAGCTGGATCGGTGGGAAATCGACAGTCGGAGGCAGCAGCGTGATACAGGACGATGAAACTTACGTCAAGGCAGACTTTAAACAGCTTCCTGGACAGAAATTTTATACGGCAACCGGACGGGGCCGGTTCGCCAAATCGATAAAGAAGCTGTACAATGCTGTTGAACAGGAGTTCAAACATCAGGACAAAACTTCGTCGAACAGCTGATGAGGGACAATAATCAAATGTTCATTAATTTTTGTGCCTTCAAAATAAACCAATCAGTTTTCCTTTCTAAAACTCTTTGTGTTATGGTTTTCTGCACTGCACGACATCTCAAATTAACATATTTGGATCGCAGCAAGCCGTGCTTGGAAGCTGACGTGTTTTGCTTTTGCTGCGTTGTTTTCGAGAAAGAAAATTATTTATTCTACAAGAATAAAAAGTTAAATTATAAATATTCGAGTGCTATGCGGAATTTAATCGAATCCCACTGTCTTGTGACCGTGTTTTGTCAGATAGATAGTGCGTTTGTAGTTTTTTTTTCTCATTTCTTGTTTATTAGTGCTTTGCTCCACACCCGGATGAGCTCTCCTGCATTAGATAAAGAACTTGGTGAGGTCGTTTTGTATTATAGAAAATATACCTTACGCCAGGATCATTGATTCTGCAAGTATGAAAATTCTTCACATATCCATTTGATATGTAAAGATTTTTATGCGTCGCTTCTTGTGTATGATGATGACCTGAGAATGTATATGTACGAACAAGCATTCCTTAAATAGGTCGTTGGATTTTCAATAGAGCCGTCAACTTCAATCTCCAGAGCTACAAATGTTTGCACATCGTGATAACATATAGACAACGATTAAATGCAGCCAAGTTACTTCCATAAAAGCACTGCCGGTCAGCGGGAGATAAATTTAACACACACACACACACATACACACACACAAACACACACACACACACACACACACACACACACACACACACACACACACACACACACAACTCCAGAAGCAGGAGGATTTGAGAGATGGATACAACGTAGCAGCGGAGCAGTGGACCATCCAGCCAGTCGGTGAACTAGCCTTAGCTAGGGGTCGGAATTTTAGAAGAAGTGCTAGAGCACAGCCCCTCCGAAGTAGTCGCAGCATTTCGTGGTCCCGGGGGGATCGAGGTAAGGAGGATAAGGGATCCGGATTTTCCGGGAGGCACATTTTTAGCAGGTCGGGCAGGAGCCCAACCCTGTTCGCCTGAACATTGTGTGGTGTCTCAGGTGTCTGTCGCGCAGATTTTTGATGGCCTTTCAACCCATGTAAAAATACACACACACACACACACACACACACACAACTCCAATTGACATATTTGGGCGGTTCTTGATCTGATGTACCACTTTCCTTGCGTTTTCACTGTCCAATGGACCACTTTTACGACCACTTCCTTTCTTCAGGTACTCGCTCAAACGATGTTTGCCGTTCATACAGGAGCTTGATGATTAAAAATAGGGTTATTTGCCAATTATTGCACACTTGTTTTTGTATAATTTCTAGCTGTACATTGATTTCTACTGTATAATTCAGTTGTGCATCCAATTTAACGGTATTCCGCGTAAAATATAGTTTTGTTTTAATATAATAATGTATTTTCTCCCATGTGTCTAAGTTTTGCTTTCAACTGACGATTTCCTTATCAGAATTTATAAGAAAGTTAATTTCCAATATAAGCTTTTAAAAGATGTCAGAAGCAAATACTTGAAATTTACTCTTCTCAATTCTTTAATTAAAAATGGTTCATTTATTAGAAAAGCCTGACCAATTTTAAAATTCAATAATTTGGATAACATCCGATGCCTTTTCCTAATTCATTGCACACGTCCCAACCTCGTTTTTCTTGCATCGAACATTTGACAGTTCACTCGATTGCGGTGTTGAAATTGTTTACCTTCGCAAGCGGCAGGAACCTAGTTTGTATTTTGCAGTTTTCAACGCTTATCACGAAGTTTTGTGGATGTAAGTAAGAATATAGTGATTTCACTATAACTTGTCACGATGTTGTTTCAGCGAAGCGCTTTGCTTCTCCCGAGCCGAGCCCCCGTGCCGCGCTTCCATCGAAAAACACCGAAAACTACACGGAAGTTTCTCTTCAACGGGCTGCTGTTGCCGTGAACTCTAAGGCAACGGGATATTGGGTCAGGCATCCAGGACCTTCGGCGTGCCTAAATCTACGATTAGCTGTAAAATGGACGAAAAAATTTCGTCGAGGTCCACAAAAAATGCTCACAGCTGAAGAGGAATTAAAGCTTGTGAATTGGGTACAAGAGACGGAGCGTCGAGGTTTCCCATGTACAAAACATGCCCTGATTTCCCGGGTCAAAACCTCCCTGGATAAGAACCCTCGTGAATCGATGTTCAAGATTGATACACCAGGTAAATACTATCAAAACAGCCATAATCATTGCATAAAACTAACCAAAACTTTGCTCTGCGTAGATCTCTAATGGTTGCGGCTGCCCCTTGGTCGTCATAAACAGCTTACCATTAGAACTCCGGAGAACATTTCTGAATTGGATATTCGCACCTGACCAGACAGAATTCAAGAAGAATGTGACAGTAATTTTCGCGTTCGGTGCGGAAGGCTACATGTTCCCACCTGATGCAATTTTACCTTATAAGCGGCTGTCCAAACTGGTTTTGCTGAGTTCCACTCTGGATTGGGGTGTTGGAAAATCTGAGAAAGGAAAACTTCTTTCGTACATACAAAATACCTTGCACCCTTCTCTGGTAAGTCGAAATGTTCCATTACCCGTTATATATTTTGTGGATGGACACGCTGATCTAGGCCTTACCCTCATTGCTCTGTACCCGAACTTACATAATGCAACCGACTGACGTTGCAATATTTAGACCCCTCAAGAACAGTTGGGGCAAATGTGCAAATGTGACATTTCGGAAACGTGCTTAGAGAAGCCATCGGCCGGGATGTATCCGAATCTATCGTTCGATCTGGTTTACGCAGGTGTGGACTATATCCATATGATGCAAATACTGTTGATTACACACAATGCCTTGCTACACGCAACCGAACAATGGATGTTTCTGAGTGCACCTGAAAGGCAGCATAATTAATCATCAATTAAAGAGATTTGTTCAATAAAAATGAAAAAAGTGCCATTAAATTGCATTGAGAGTTGTGCCAACAAATAATGTGGATCAGCATTACAATAGGAATGAGCACTAAAAGATGAGAAAGATCTTCGATAGTCTAATTGTGACCGGTAAATCTGTCAAACAAAGCAACAGCTATTTGTATATGCTGCAATTAACCGTGGCAGTATTTCTGCCAAACTATGTAATTTGAGCACTAACATGTATATGTCTTTTTACCTTGTTAGATTTTCCCATAAAACGTAAATGAGCAATGGATATTTATTTATCCATTAGCTCATTTGCACATATTTTTATGGGAAAACTCAACAAAATTCAAAGACATATGCGAATAGATTTAGTGCTCAAATTACAAGTTTCATGGAAATACTGCCGTATTTAATTGCACTATATAATAGCTGTTGCTGGATGTGATAGGATTTACCGGTCTATTAGATTGTCCGAAGATCTTTTCGTCATCTATTATTCGCTCATTCCTTAATGCTGATCACACGTTGTTGTTGGCACAGGTCTTGATAATTTAGTGGCACTTTTTCATTTTTGGTGCTTTTCTGAATTACCAAGTGCGGGTAAATATTTTGTAGCCGCACCTTCAATTCAACAATAGCTTGAGGGAACTGTACATCTCCGTAACATCAACGAAGCTTTAAAGGTTGATGCATGCCCCAGGATTATATCACTTATTCACTTTGCTGATGAACAGATTTCGGATAAGTCAGAAAAAGCTCTGTTGTATGTGTGCAAAACGATTCTCTCACAGTATGACTCGGAAAACTCTGGAATTCAGATACGTTAAATGTGGCAATTTCAGATGTCGAAGCAACTGAAGATAATCTTGGTGAAAATAGGTTCGAACAAAGTCAACATCAAAAATCAATCGCCTACTCTGTTGAACAATCGGACGATGCTGCGATCTTGCATTCAACTCAAGCCTTCAACAGTATGAGAACGCTATGGAACTCTCTTCATCGAGGGGATGGTGATATACCTGCCTTCGGAAAATTGGGAGATCAAGTCGAAGTAAACTCCGGCTTACAACGACAATCTTCGAAGGAACATGATGAGTGGAATGAAATCGAATCACCTGTTAATGCGAACAACAAGAAGAATGTGCAGAAAGAAACAGTGAACACTGAAAAGCCGAACCGCAGGATCAGCATTTCATCATTCTTCAAAATTCCAAGACGTAAAACCGTTCAGCGAAACTACTCTAAGAAACGCCACTTTGTTCTGACGTCGGCGGAGCGCCTTAAGAAGATTGAAGAGAAGGAAAAGGAGAAGAAACGTCAGGCTTTGCAGAAGGAACGATCTATGAGAAAAGATTTGAAGAAACAGGAGAAGCAACAACGAATGAAGATAAGAGAAGAGAATGCAAAAGAACGTGATTTGAAACGCCAAATAAAAGTACACCTAAATAAGGGAAAAGCCAAAGAAAACAAGCTTGTGGTGGCCAAAAAGGCTCTGAAGAAACGTTAGTTGACGTGCACATTAAGCGTATTTGCATTTGAACAACTGCTTTCATTCGTTCAAAAACAGAAAAATGCTTTAAGCTATAGAGTTTAGCTGTGCAATGATTGGCAATTTACCCTAACACTAAAATTCAATGTTTGCTATCTACCGGAATCGTTCAAAAGCATAGAGGGAATGTAGAATTCAAATTAAAAGTTTTTCGGTTCTGAGAAGTCATTTGCATTTGATTTTTGTTTTCAATCAACAGTGGGATTTCCTACTACACGGGGATAATACCATCCACGAAACCCTATTTTAAAAACTGTTCTGCTTCCAATAGAGCTGGTATTGAATGCATGTTAGAGTTACCTTTCGAAAAGAACTTAAACTGGCAGGAAGTAAACCAAAAAATCTTTTTTTTCACGTACCGTATAGTACGAGACCCGACTGTATCACAAAGTGACTCTCAGCCTTCTGGGTTCGTTCGTCACCGATTCACAAATGATCTTCGTATTTTAGATTCCTCAACCCAAAAAAATACGCAACTCTGGCACTTACGTCGACATTATCTGCTTTGATCACTTAGAGCGTGATCCACGTAGTTAATAGAAAGATATCGTTGACGAGCTAAAACTAATCGAATAAAAGCTATAATGGACTCGTATTGCCCAGAACTACATTCGGAAACTACCGAATAGCCTTTGCTGTTTTGTTTGCAGATGTCATGCTTTTACGATTTTTTCGTCGCCAAGCTGGTAGAGAACCAATACCAATCAGACTCAGGAGATGCTCTGGAGTAGGTACTGTAAAGCACGCCATGTTTAGCTACGTGTCAATCTCCTACAAGACCAGCCGACCGACAAGCCTCCACAAGTCAGTGACTTGCACGTGACCTTCAGATGGCAGAAGACGAACCCGGTCCCGGTATTAATTACATGGATTATACACTTTGATTTTGGGTATTACTACCGCGTGCGTGTACCTTGCTACCACAAACCCATACGAGCCGATTAAAACACGTGACTTGAAAGAAATCAGTACTATTTCCTACCCCCACAGAGATCAGCCTGTATCACGTCTCGCTGGATGGAAGAAGAGGATACACTTCCAGCGAAACAAAGCCCTCAAATGAACGTGACACAATTTTGTGAATGATATCGCATATCACCTAGTAACCAGAACAATCAGATGTTGTGATTGTAACTTCTCCGAGTAACCTGTTACCATGGCGATCGAGTTACAGCGAAGATCCCACCCAGATTTCAAACTGGTTTGTCGGTACCTGCTGCTGACCGATCAAATTCAATTAAGATTTGATCGTGATGTTATAAGCTTGGCAAATTTCCGTTCTGATCCCGGGATACCCCGTACAATGTGTCCGGAACATAATTCCAATCCCACTCGCCGGCCGTTTGCTTACGAAGCGACACATATCATACGATAATTTGTTCTCCTACTGCGATCATCGTCGCGCTCGGTGCTCACGATGAGAGGAGGATGATGACAGCCACACAAGATAAAAATGCTAACGAGCTTAAATGGTTTATCTCGGCAGACTTGTGCTGGACACAAACGTGCCGTTTAGCAGCCAATTTAAATGCAAATTTTAATCTCATTCATTCGGCGAGAGTTAATTTAGCCACCGGTGAATTCTGATGGGGAACAGACGGTGGCAGACGGGTTTTGGCCGCAGTCGACCCTCGTGAGCGAAAATGATCCAAAATTCAAGAGCAAAGAGAGCAGGGAGAGTATTTGCTTGGTTGGATGATTTCTAATATTCATTCAATTTCCCCAAAGGTATTAAATGAGCTTATTAGTTTCAGGAATCAGTTCTAGACTTGCAACTGTTTCTAGAAGTTAGTCTCGAAGCACGATCACACATTCCAGCAAGAACGTATTTCCCCGTCATCACCTGTTGGAGATTCCAGTTGACTAATGCAAAACAAACATGAACTACCTACCATGGCAAACACGCCGAAATCTGAGAAAGGAAAAGGCTGGGCTTCGCAAAACAAAACAAAAGCAAAGTTTCCAGCTCATTGTGCCAACAGAAAGATTGTGAGCATTGGAGTGGCGTCGAGGTGTATTTGCTCTACTTTGGCAAGTATTCCGCGCAGCAGAAATTGGCATGGGGTGTTTGATATCAAGAGCGAATGTTGATGTAGGTAAACCGAAACACTATTGACAAAAATGCAAAATTCCGCGATTTTAATCAATACTATTAGCTATGATCATTTGATGTCCTCGGGATAGTAGATCTAACGTATGCATTAAAAAATGGACGTATTTCGAATGGCGATGAAGAAAAAACTAAAAGGGATAATTCAATGGAACAAATTTCCCTTAAATCCTGTATTTAAACACAGAAAAAAATTATTAATTTTAACAAGCACGTAAAATTTCTCCTCGTTTATTTCCAAGCTAAAGCAGGCGTAAACAACGAAATTGTTTGCAATCTTTCATGCGTCATACAATAATGTTGGCAATCTTTCATACAACAAGCTAGATTCAGGCGTAATTTGGCTTAAATTTAAATTGAATATCCCATTAGTTTCTGTCATGTCTAAAAATCCCTTTGTGTGCATTAGATAACGCAGAAAATTCAATGTTTCTTTTTATCTGTGTGCAAGGCTTAAAAAATGCTTCGACGCCCTGACGGGTGGCTTCATGGCAGTTGTTCGGAACCTATCCATAGCTGATTAAAAGATGAATGTCGGCTTGTTTTTCAGCACTTTCTTGGTCTTGGCAATAAGCAGCTTCTTCTTTTTGGCCACGAAATCATTGGATCCATTTGAGGTTCGCCAACAAAAAATTCTATCTGAGGAACGTTAGGAGGGTTGACGGTCTTCGGTACAACGTTTATCTTCAGCTGATCTATCTCTTCCCGTGATCTGTTGACCTAATGGACCAGGTCGAGGTCCCGCCAAAAGACCACATCCTCCTTCGAGTAATACTTCTTGATAATGGCCGCAACTTCCGTAAGGCAATTCATACTATATATCTCCTTGTTCACCGCAAGCTTCGAAGGAAACAATTCGATGATTGTCAGCCACAGAAGGATACTCTCCGGGAACTCCAGCGTCATGTAGGTCTCATCATCCACTGAAGGGTGCTCAGATTAAAATTTGGTCAAACAGTAATGTGTGTGAGTCGATCAACGTTTTTATTAATAAGTCAAATTCTTTTCCATTTTCAAGTTCAGTTAATACAGAATACGGGAACTTCAGCTTCAGCTAAGCTTCATTTTTACCAAATGCGAGTTGCCGGGTCTTTCGTTTATCAACTGCCATAAGATTTTGTACAGTCTCCTTATCCACTTTATTCACCGTAGAACGCCAGTTTGCGTTGAACTGTTTCTCGCTCACAACAGCTTTTTGAGTCTGCTTAAGCTTCCGCTTGACGATGTTGGGAGGGTTGTTGTCCTTGTGCACCACTTGTTGTTGGCAGTATAACACTCCATGGCCTTTTTCCGTAATAGCAAGATGCCAAATCTTGGCAAAATAGAACGAAACAACTGTGTCGCTTTGGGAAAGGCAGTAGACGTTTTTGAAGGCACTCGCTCAGATAAATTTCCTGGTTGACGGTTCCGGTTGCAATGTAAACGTTGCTCTTCAAGCCACAGGTACAGATGGCCTGCCACACCAGATATTTCTTCGCGAACTTTGACAGTTTATTGTGCTTGAAAATATCTGCCACCTTTTCCCGTCCGGTTGCTGTTTAAAATTCCTGTCCAGGAAGCTGTTTAAAGTCTACCTTGACGTTAGTTTCATCGTCCTGTACCACGCAATCAAACTTCGTCAGCATCTTTGTGTACAACTTTCACGATCGTCCTTTGGCCGATATGTTTTGTTTATCGTCGCGATTTGGAATCACCACTTTCATGTAAGTCGACAGTCCAGCTCGTTTTTTCGCTCTATCCACGGTTGAAGGCGCCACTCCCAGCTTCTTTGCGACATCTCGGACGGAGAGGTTGGCTTCCGCTCGAAACAGCGGACAACTCTTTTTGTCGTCGCTGTGGCCTCCGGTTTTCGATTTCCACCCGATCCAGCTTTCTTTTTTTTTTTTTTTTTTTTTTAACTCTTTATTTATTTCAAATTTTGCATTGTTTTACATTCATATATTATCCTAGGTGATCCTTCTAAGTAATTAACATTTCAACCTTATATGCTATCATTAATATCTAATTGTGTTAATATTATTTTTACTTTGTCTATTCAGAATTTTTAACAGGGTTTATTTTGCCTGCGTGTCAGAATTACAGTTGATTTCTTAAAACTAGTTCTTATCTATAGAGAGAATTGATCATTGCAATTGAAGATTGCAATGATTTTTGTCTAAAATTATGAATTATTTTGTTGGACATTTCTTCTAGAGTCTCAACGTTTGAAATTCTATGTAATTCAATAGTACTGAACCAGGGTGGCAACTTCAAAATCATTTTTCAGAACTTTGTTCTGAATCCTTTGAAGTGCTTTTTTCCTAGTTGCGCAACAACTAGACCATATTGGCACAGCATAAAGCATGGCCGGTCTAAAAATTTGTTTGAATATTAGAGTTTGTTCTTTAAACAAAGTTTGGATTTTCTGTTTATAAGAGGATACAAACATCTTATGTACTTATTACATTTGGCTTGAATGCCCTCAATGTGATCTTTAAAAGTTAATTTTTGATCAAGTATCAGTCCAAGATATTTTACTTGACTTGACCAAGCTTGATCCAGCTTTTCTGTCTGTCGACAAACGTTCACCGAACACTTTCAATACGTTGGTAACAATTGATTTAGCCACATTCAAAAATTTCGCCAACTTGGCGTGAGAGTAGTTTGGATTTTCGCCACGCACGTGCAAGACTTTGATACGTAGGCTCGTGTTTTGTTTTTGCTGCGTCGTTTTTGCGAACAAAAATCAAACAATAATTCGTAATTTAACTCCAACTAACAGTGAAATCATTTAATATAGACGTGCTTTAGGAAAGACGTAGTGAATACAATCGATTCCCTCCCGAAATGTGTGAGTGTCGGTAGTATTTCCACATATTTTGGTTTTTGTGCTTCACCCTCGCACCCGGAAGAAGAGTTACATCAGCTTAGTTTTGTTATTAGTGGTAGTATTGTGAAATCTGGACATAAATTATTAAGTTTGAGTGTTTGTCCGCTTTGTCGCAAGTGAATTGATATTTATTTGCAGTTTTGAGGTTCGTTATATTCACCTCATAGCGGGGATTTGATATTGGCAGTGTGGAGTGAAAAAAAGAAGACCAGTGCATGTAGAAAACGGCCATTTGCTTCTCAGAAGCAGCAAACGAAAACAATGCGCATGCGTGCGTGAAAGGCTGCCACATAGTTTCAGATGCGTTCACCACGTAGTTGTGTAGGTTGCATATCTAACGGGTGGTTTGGCAACGATTTTTGCGCTTATTTTGTCACGACTGCATGAAGCCAATTACGAATCAACGTCGAGAATTTGCATGTTCACGTATGAACAAGCGAGTGTAATTGAGGAAGCGGCCATGGGTGAGATGTATCTGACTATAACTATATAGCAATAATCTTATTTTCATATAATACCAAATACGTGCCTGGTTTGGAAATTTAACATTTCCACATCTGGAAGTGTGTTGCAGTGCCCTTATCCAAATGATATCGGTCATGTTTACATGCGGGGCTTATTGTATGTGAAAGTAACCTCAGAATGAGCGTGACTCTCCAGATATTCTGAAATGGTTCGCTGGATCAGCAGTAGAGCTATCACTTTCTAGCTCTCGGATTAAAGCTGCTTCCAATGATCACTTGAGGGATTGTTGTAAACAGATTTCTTCCATAATAACATTGCCGGCCAATGAGTGTTAGATTGCACACACACACACACACACACACACACACACACACACACACACACACACACACTTAGAATTTTTTTTGCAGTGTTCGGTAGTTTTTTTTTGCCGGACATTCATCGGGTGAACTTTGGGTAGTCCGCTTTATCGGATTTCGGTGGATTTTTAAAGTTATCTGTAGAAAAAAATTACCGGAAAAATATAGGATTTTGCCGATGTTCGTTGAGTCAGATTGCTGGGCGGCTGCTGAGGGTTCGGTACGGAATTGCCGAGTACTGTAGGGTTTTCTATGCGTGTAAGGTCAGCCACAAATGCCAATATAATCGAGGTTCCATCGTGGTTGAGTCTTAAACTAGGTTTTTCATAGTGAAAATAATAACGCATGCAGAAGAGGGGGAATGAGCCTTTAAGTGAATAGTTTCAGAACGTAAAGCACAAATAAACCGCTAAGCGATTCGTAGACATCAGGACTCATGTGATATCGTTTCTGAACATAAAGAATTCATGTAAATTCTTATGCAGGAAAAACAAATATAAGTGCCGGCATCAGTGATGTTTGAAACACGTTCTCTCTAAGTGTGTTTTTACGGGTATTTATTTGTGTGTGTGTGTGTGTGTGTGTGTGTGTGTGTGTGTGTGTGTGTGTGTGTGTGTGAGTGGGGAAGGAGGAAGGAGATAAGTCTCGTCGTGTATTTTCGTCTTTCCTGTTCCGTTTACTATAGATTTCGTTTCCACGTCACGAGTTATACACGAATTCACTAAGCTTGATTTCAACTTTAATTTTTACGCTGGCCATTCTTTAACTAAAAGCTTTATTTCGTGACATTTTTATGTTACAGTACTGTGAACCACGCACACTTGTGCCTGACTCCAATAGCATTCATATTTTATGTTGGTTTAAATCGGAATTCCACAATTTAAATAACTATACTGTACATCTCCGGTCAACCGGATGTCTGAAGAATAAGCCGGAAACAACGTCTAAAATTTTATGGTTATCAAAATGATAACCCTACCTAAATTCAGCGTTTCGTTTACCAAAACGAACCATGATGCTAACCCTACTCCATATATCCAACATCCCAGTGAGTTCTCATGGAAGTGCAGAGGTGTTCTCGGCTTCCATCGAAGCGAGTATCACGTCAACATACTCCTACCCTATCCTTATTTGATTGCTTTTTTTAATTCTAGATCGCCAGTTTTTACACATTGAGGATGACTGTTAGTCCCAAACATCATCTGTTGGTTCTCTGTGTTTAAAAATTTTCTGGAAATTTCCAGAAGAGATACATTACATAGTGATATGACTTTCATTGGATCTGGAAGGTATGAAAAATATTGAAAAATATGTTTCGTCATGAGAAACGTAAACGTTTTGAAAAAAATCAGCAAATAAATTACTTTTCTCATATGTCGTCGAGAGCTTATACGAAGGTTTCGTGGTTACATAAATTAACGGTATCTTCGTATGTAGATGTTACTCACCTCCAAGGTGGACAAAGGAACAGTACAGTCGGATGCTGGATGCGCTCACCGACTGACAAAGGGTTACGGTCTACTGGAAGCTCTAGCAAAGTTGGACGTAAGACTGGGCAACGAGGGCCTTGACAGTACATTCCGTAAAAGTGGCCGGGAAACCATCATCGACATTACGTTCTGCAGTCTGTCCCTGTTGAAAAACATGAACTGGAGGGTCAGTACACTCATAACGATCATCAGGCGATCCACGATTGTATCGGTCAGCAAACCCCCACGGTGTCGTGGATGTCGAGATCTTGCGGAGAAGTGGAAAACGAAGGAGATTGACAAGGATGTCTTCGTTAAAGCGGTTTGAGCCAAAATTGGAACTCCGTATAAGGAAGCTGAGGAGCTAACAGAAACGCTGGGCGTGTGATGCGTCGATGCCTAGGAAATTGGAGCCCATGAGCCGGCGGCGTTCAGTTTATTGGTGCCTCCGAGCCTTGAGACGCTACCAGAGGTCAAAAACCGAAGCGGAGAGAGAAGGACAGAAGATTGTGTTCCGTGCAGCCGAGCAGCTTTCAAACGGGAAATCAAGATCAGTCAAATGGTCTGCCGA
Organism: Aedes japonicus; assembly: GCA_034211315.2. Lineage (NCBI taxonomy): Eukaryota > Metazoa > Arthropoda > Insecta > Diptera > Culicidae > Aedes > Aedes japonicus. Next base: position 20,911 of record JASCZW010013288.1, read on the forward strand.
TCCCTGGGGCAACGCTTATCGGATAGTGATGGCGAAGATTAGGGACACTGAGTGAAATGTGCCCGATTAAATTGAAAGTAATCGGTGGCGGTCTTTTGACGCAGCACAACGCAACGGAGTGGCCACCTACGGGCAATTGCAATGAGTCTGAAGTTGGGAAGAGCTCCCGGTCCGGATGGAATACCCAACGTTGCATTGAAAACCGCGATATGTTCAGAACGGCGCTACAGAAATGTCTGGATGAACGTTGCTTCCCATACAGATGGAAGGTCCAGAAGTTGATGCTGCTGTCAGAACTGGAAAAACCACCAGGTAATCCAGCATCGTATGGACCCATATGCCTGCTGAATACTTTTGGAAATCCCCTGGAAAGGATCATCCTTAACAGGCTGACGAGGAGCACGGAGAGCGAGAGCGGTCTATCTAGAAGGCACTTCGGATTCCGGAGCTCAGAAATGGCAGCCAAACAGAAGAGGCGCAGCAATCGGAGCTGCGCCGTCGTTGCAATGAACACGCTATTAACAGCGCTTGCTGGGAGGCCATCGTCAAAGCGTTACACAGAATGCGAGTCTCTTACTATCTGTGCAGGATACTTGGGAGCTATATCCAGAACAGAATTCTGGTATATGAAACGGAGTTGGGGCAGAAGTCGGTCATGGTCATGGCAGGAGTGCCACAAGGTTCCATCCTAGGCCCAACGCTCTGGAACGTGATGTACGATGGAATACTAACGCTGAACCTGCACAAAAGTGTTGAGATTGTGGGATTTGCGGATGATGTCATCCTTACGATAACCGGTGAGAGATTGGAAGAGGTAGAGGTGCTAACGGCGGAAATGTTAGATATCATCATGACATGGATGACTGGAACAAAACTGGAGCTGGCCCATCATAAAACGGAGGTAGTTCTGGTCAGGGCATGCAATTTCGTCGAAGCACTGAAGCATCCCCTAGCAGCACACTTGTTTCAATACAGTTGATGTTACTCCAATGCTACTCAATTCAGTCACAATCAAGTCGCTGTAACCAAATATGGTGATTTTGCGTTACTTGGGTCTAGGAGTGACGGTCGACGAGCGTCTCAATTTTAACGCCCATGTAGACTACGACTGCGAGAAGGCGGCGAGGATGGTCAACGCGATATCAAGAATCATCCCGAATGTCGGTGGACCTAGAAGCAGCAGGAGGCGAATTCTGGCGAGTATGGTAAATTCAATATTGAAGTGCGCAGTTCCAGCTTGGGCTGCAGCTTTAAAAACGCAGCGAAATAGAAGGAAGCTGAACAGTACGTTCCGACTCATGTCCATGCGTGTCTCGAGCGCCTAATGAACTATTTCGACGGCGGCAGTATGCGTGATGACTCCAATTTGCCTGGCCGATGATATCGAATGCTATCAGCGGAGAGACGTCGTTAACGTGAGGAGGACGATTAGAGCGGACTCGCCGGCTAAGTTGCAGCATCGGCTCATTCCTGGCATGTCGGCATAGGTGAACAGAAGGCATAGGAAGATGAACTTTCTGTCTGGCCACGGCTGTTTTTGGAAACATCTGCATCGGTTTGGTCATACTACGTCACCCTTCTGCCCGGACTATGAACAGGAAACACCAGAGCATGTGGTTTTCGAATGTCCTAGATTTGTGGCTGATCGAAGGGAGATACCGAACGTGAACGTGGATTACATATGTAGTTGAGAATTGCATTGGAGAAGGACGAAGAAGTGTTTTGAGTATGTAGGGCCCCGACAGTGCGGACGTCACCCCCAAACGAAACTGTCGAACAACCTCTACAGCTCGGATACAAAGACTGTGCTCCCCTGCGATATCCGTTGGTAGTCGGGGTACCACCAGTGCGGACGTTATCCACACCGGAGCTGGTGGACCACCTCCGGCGCCGAAGGGAGAGATGAAGAGAAGTGAAGAAAAGGCGACGATAGGAGAGAAGAGCGGAGTGAAACTACCCGAGCAGGAGACAACAACATGTGAATACCTAATTTTGATCTTGATAACTGGCCTTGGTATTAAAGAGCTCAGAGTAAGAGGTAAAATACCTAAGCAAAATACCTAAGAATTGCAAGCAAAATATCTCTCGAGTACCAAAACTTGTTATTTTGGATACCTGGGAATACCTTAGAGGTACTATTTTGGTATTGTCTTACCTCATTTTGGTATTCACATAACATTGTGGGAACAATTTTATGGTATTATCCTCAGGTATTTTACCTCTTAATCGGAGCTCCTAAATACCAATATCAGTTATCAAGTTATTCGGTCCTGCTCGGGTAGGAGCAAGAATACCAGCAGCGGGGCGCCAAATGGAAATGCCACCTCAAGAAAGATTGTCAATATGTAGTGCCGGGGGAATGGCTGGAGGCTCGAGCAGAAATTAAGTGAGTAGGGGACATGAAGGTACAGAGCCCAAAAATCGGTGTTCTATTTTTTCTCTGGTCTGAGCTCGACACTAAATTTTCTTCTCATTACTAGTTACTGGTATTCGTCAAATTTAGTTTATGTTTATGATTTTATAGTTTACTGCACGATCGCAGCAAGCTCTGCCTACGAACGGTTGGGTTTTCGTGAGCTGTCATGTTTTTTTCCTTTGTGCGTTTTTGTTGTGATTTTTAAGTTTAATGTTTTCTCCTCGCAGTTAATAACTTTATATTTATGTGATACGAGTTTCGTGTTACACCATTAAATGGAGTAAATTTTTATGGGAAAAAATAGCAAGTGAAAGTCTATCTGATTTTGCAGTGCAAGCGCTGCTACCGGACCAAATTGCTGCTGACGATTAAAGCTGTATTTCATAAACTGGTTCTCGTATGTTGGGTGGTATAAAACGCTTCGCACAACTAGGATTCACTGCTACATGTTTCGTCTTGCCACACTGCTGCATGCATTTGAATGACACCTTGGATGATGAATCGGTGGGATCGTTTTTATTTATGTTCGCACATTACTCTTAATAAAGACTGGACTCGGAAAAAATGAGACACACAAAAATGATCACCAAAAATTCATTTTAAATCGGATACTTCTCAAATTTTCAGGGATTAAATAACTATATATTACCTATGGCATAATTTATTTATTGAATTTTCTTCCCCAAGCTGAATGCTTAACTATTTCTCTTAGCACTGCTCATGAGATCTTGGGCGAGGCTTTGTCCATCTTCCTTACACAATTTTTCCCAGTTTTTCTTCAAAGCTACATTGGTTTTGAATGTTTTTCCGCTTTTCTTCAACTTCTTCTTGATTATCGCCCCAAAACTTTTCGATCGGACGAAGTTCTTGTGTATTTGGCGGGTTCGCCTCCTTCGGGACCACATTAACGCCCTTCGCTTCGTACCAATTCATTGCAGGCTTGGCGTAACGGCACGAAGCGAGATCCGACCAGAACAGCGTGGGACCACGTTGAGAGTGGAGGAAGGGCAGCAAGCATTCCTCTCGATAAATCTGCCCGTTTATGGTGCCGGTTGTAACGAACGGCTTGTTGTTCCGTCCGCACTCGCAGATCGCCTGCCACAACAGGTACTTCTTCGCGAATTTGTCCATCTTTCTCTTTCGGAACTTTTCCGGAACCTCCATGCGGGACGTACCGACAAAAATCTCGAGGCCGGGGATTTGTTTGGTGTCCGCCTTGATATATGTATCGTCGTCCATGAAGAGACAGCCTGGCTTGACCAGCCACTCACGGTACAGCTTCCGCGCACGCAATTTGGGAACCGTGTTTTGCGTGTCAGTTCGGTTTGGCACCTTCCTGACCTTAAAAACACGTAGCCCAGCCCGCTTCATGGTCTGTTGGACGAACCACTTCGACGAATTGACCTTTTTGGCCACGTCTCGGGTGGAAAGGTTCAGGTTATTCTTAAAGTACTGCCTTATCTTCCGCGCCTTCTCTGGGTATTCCGTTCTCGGTTTTCGGCCGCTCCCAGCGCGCCGCTCGATGGTCTTCGTCTCCTGGAGCATCTTAGCAACGCGGGACACGGTGGAATGGTGGATTCCAAGCCTTTTGCCGATCCATCTGTGCGAATGACCAGGATTATCGATCACCGCGCTCAAGATTTGCTGGCGTAGCTCTTCTTGTTTCGAATGCATCTTGAAAACTATTTGACAGATCGCGATAAAATTTTGCACACATAACACTCTAAACTAGTATTACTCAAAATTTCATTAATTTTTACCCACGCGATAAAAAGTTACACCCAAAACAAAGTGTCGCATTTTTTCCGAGTCCAATCTTTATTCTACAAAACTTTACAAATAATAAATACACTTTCATATTTAATAAACACATCAAATTTGAACCTGTTACTCGGTTATTGTGAGTCCTGGACCCATTCCTTTCCAACCACCAAACTCTATGAGGGTGTTGGTGAGTCACTGGCCTCTCGTCAAGTAGATGTCCTATCATTATTATCCTTCCCATTTCCTCATAATTGAGAATATAAGCGTTACCGGCAATGAAAGTTTTTATGCTTATCTACTCTTAACACTGTTAGCTCTATATAGGCAATCAGAATACCATTGTATCCAAATATAAGTTTCAAAAACAGAGTACCATATGGCAATAATCTGTGACTTCGACTCACCCATAAAAAAAACTTAGGAAACAGCTTCCGTGAAATAACGCAGATAGGACCGTTCACCTTCACAACTTGAAAATCGATTAACAGATGTCATATCCCGTCAGATGTTGTCTTCTTTTTTTAATTTTAATGTATTGCTTTTCTATTCAACCGACTCAGCGTTTGACGCAACCGCACGCAATGACGTCTAACGGTCCCAATCCGATCGAAGTAATACAAAGAACGCCACAAAGTGGTTGTTCTTCTTATAGCATTTCAAGCTTATTGCTTTCACAGTTCGCTTATTGCTTGCTCTCAACGTAGTGTTCTAAATGCACTTCCACAGTTATGAATTGAGAGCTTTCGATGCCAGGTACCATTTTTGCATTGGTACGATTGTGTGGCAAAGTACAATCATAGCCTATACCCAGGGAGTCGAGAAATTTTCTTTTATGAAAAATTCCTAGACCAGACCGGGAATCCAACGATTGAAGTAGGCTTGCGTATTTCGCTACTTGAATCCTATTTCAATCGTACTAAGCTCCGCTATCTGGAAAAACAAGGGAAATGACAGTGATTTATTACGGTAGTTCTGGAAGTTGACGAAGG
>JASCZW010013289.1:0-26097 GCA_034211315.2 Aedes japonicus
ACGAACTTAATTGTATAGCGCCTTTAATATTATCTTTATCCGAAAAATGTCTGAAGACGAATTGTTGCCATATGTGTTGCGCATAGCTTGGTATTTAAAAAAAACTCATCGCCTACTATGAAAAAAATAAAAAAAACTAACTTAGTTTCCTTAATAGATAGATCGATATTTTCTTGGGCAAAGTTGTAGATCTACTCAAAATATGAAACTTTGTTGAAAACAAAAAAAATCTATATCAAGCAGTTTTGGAGATATAAGTCATTTTTGGTGACAACCCCTTTAAAATTAGTTTTTCTTCCCTAACTTATCATATATACATTTTTTAGTGCAAACTATGATTTGAACTAATGTAAACAACGTAAAATCACATGTTTTGGTGAAGGAAACATGTACATCAATCACATTTGTTGAAAAGTTAGAGCACTTTTTAACTTCATTTTACCAGCAATTTTGACTGTATATAAGGAAGAAGGTGGCAAACCGGGAACCAAGAAAAGTTATTTTTATTAAAGTTTAGACTTGGTTTTTCAAACTATTGAAGGTTTGATTAGCGCCAATTCATAAATGGCTAAGTACGATCACGTTGAATGATTGCACGTTTTTGACTTTTTTCTATCCAGGAATGAGCAAGTTACCTAAATTTTGCAATGCTGCTTGCACATTTGAGAACCAGATATGATCAAATATAGTCATAATCAGTGAAGAAATGTTTTTGGGGTATTCAAAGGTGTTTGTATGGGAAATTGTGTGGAAGTGTATTTCATTTCGTTTGGAGTCTTTTTCTTTTATTCGACAAATAACACAATTGTTTTGCTACTGCGTATTTCAAAACAATACAATACAGTAACTGTTCGTTAACTGGGTGGTATTTAACTGGGCGTTCGCTAAAAAACAAGTATATAAGTTTCGTAGACGATTTAAAAATTGCTAAAATGTACGAAATTAAGTCGCAATTCCATAAAAACAAAGTCAAACATTTTGCACAATGGGGTGCAGAATAAGCTACATCGCTATAACGCATAAGACATAAAAACATTATTTAATGTATGTATTGTGCAAAGCTGTATCTAAACCGAATTCTGATCGAACGCCCCCTCGAAATTTATTTACATCTGAAATGACAACCCAGATAACGAGCAGCATCCGCTAACTGGGCTATTCAGTTGGCCCAGTTAGCGAACTGTTGCTGTATATTGTACATTAATTGAATCATAACGTCGACATATCAATAATTTTTATTTATCATCTGTATCGTTTTCACTGTACAAAAAATCTACCTTATACTTTGCATTTTCGGAAAACTCCTTGTCCTTTTTTGGGGACTTTGCCCTCAAACTGGCAATAAGTGGGTTTGAAGAAACCAATACTCCAAGAATGAGATCACCGTTTGTAATAGCTCGTGATGTTTTCCGGGTGTGTTCTAGCCTGAACCTTTTTGTTACTTTATTAAGCGACTTTTGCGCTTCTTCAGACAATTGTCCGATAGGAACACTAAAATGAAGAATTACATCGGCACAGTGCATCAATATTTTATGGACAGTAGCGGGCAAATAAAACCAAGGATATGCGGATACCAACAACCGAGCAGTTTCTAGACAATAGTTTTTGAACTTGAACGAATTAATTTCCCTTGCAGAAGAAATAACCTGTAATATTGATGAGCACCAAACGGCAATCAAACGATTGCCTCCTCGTCCATACCCAAAATCTCTGCAGAAACTTCAGTATTCTCAAAAACCGTCACGCTATGTTCCCGTCATTTGACGTGCCTGCTCCATTACCACGTGGCATGTCAACGATTAGTCCTAGTTTTTGTTTGAATTGCTGCTGGATAATTTGCTTGCGGTCCTTAACTTTTTCTAAGTCAGGTTCCCTGCAACGCCATTTTTTCACTTCCAACTTATAGCCCACGCGAAGAAAATATTCAAAAAATCGGTAAAAGTTATTAGATATAGGATTGATTGTAGAGTTTTGAAATAAAATGTTGGACCCAGTTTCAGCCCTGACTGAAGCGATGAAGAAGATGTTTGCGTCCGTTTTGGTACTATCTTCATCATCAGCAAACTTTTGTTTATATTGACTGTGGCCGGTACTTCCATTTCACGGTGAGGATAGCGTTCATTAGGTCTGAGTCCGAATAATCGTCTAATGGAGTTGCTTCCAAAATCTGCTGGGCAGTGTGATCTAGAAGCGCTTGTAGCTGAATTTCAGCTACAGTTTCCTCGATCTGGAAAAAGCAGGTTTTCTTAGCAGTTAGAACTCTGTCATAGCTGGGGTAAGGGTCACAGTTTCGGGTCCTGGCTTGTGTTCACAATTGATTATAATCATATTTACTCAGGCTCAAGTTAATAGTTCACACACACACACAGCAACCGCATCAAGCGCACTGTATAGAACAATAGCTTTGGGTTTTATCTTGTTAATATGATGAGGCACATTATAAGGACTGAATTCCACTTCCTGTAACAATGATTGTGTAACATTTTTTTGCCCAGCATTGTTGAATTTCATTTGAGCAGCATAAAGCAATTCTTCTGTGTCGTAATTTGTACAAAGGTCCATCGTTTTCCTTCGCTTAACGATTTAAGAACTATCCTTAAAAGAAAGTGGTTTATGCCACACTCCGAGCTTGAACCTGAGCTGGATGGCAACTGCTCCAAAATATGGAGTGGCAATTCAAACGATTCATCCATAAAACGTACAAATGCCGCCAACCCTTAGCTCGGCGTCCTATTATGATTTAACCACATTTCATCGAACCGTTTGCTCAAGTAATGGACACATTCTTCAACTTCCTTTGCAACTTCGGGCATAGTGTTTTATGCGAACGAATAATAAAGTTGTATATTTCAAGACTTTTGATCGATAAATCTCCCTTGACTTTCCGCCAAATCGAGAATATTTCCCGTTTTACAACTGGAACTAGAAAAACTCCAAAATTTTCCATCAGAGGTTTAAAAAATATAAAAATGGACCTGTATTAAGAATGTTATTTTCTAATACAAGCCTACCTGCGTTAGCTGAAGCCATTTTGATTGAAAGCTCAGCTGTTTTCGTATGGTTTGACAAACACACTACGTATTAATCACGCACGAACTGAATATATTCTGAAATAACTATAACAAAAGGCTGCCTACTTATTGTAACTACTAGTTTCATTGTTAAAATGAAAACATAGGAGCAGGACTACTTGATCGACATGTTAGGGCCTGTTCATAAACCACGTGTACTCATTTTTGAGACAACCACCGCCCCCTCGTAGACTTTTCTCCATACAATTTTTTGAAATTTTGTATGGAGTGTAGACTTTGACCAACACCCCCTCTCACCAGAAAAGTCTACGTGGTTTTTCATATTTTTCCCTACAAACCTCTGAAGCTGCTTTGCAAAATTAAGGTGACTTGCTCGTTCTTGTATAGAAAAAGTCAAAAACATGCAATCATTCAACGTGATCGTACTTAGCCATTTATGAATTGGCGCTAATTAAACCTTCAATAGTTTGAAGAACCAAGTCTAAGTTTCAATATAAGTAACTTTTCTTGGTTCCCGGTTTGCCACCTTCTTCCTTATATACAGTCAAAATTGCAGTAAAATGAAGTTAAAAAGTGCTCTAACTTTTCAACAAATGCATTGATCTACATGTTTCTTTCACCAAAACATGTGATTTTACGTTGTTTACATTAGTTCAAATCATAGTTTGCACTAAAAAAATGTATATATGATAAGTTAGGGAAGAAAAACTAATTTTAAAGGGGTTGTCACCAAAAATGACTTATATCTCCAAAACTGCTTGATATAGATTTTTTTTGTTTTCAACAAAGTTTCATATTTTGAGTAGATCTACAACTTTGCCCAAGAAAATATCGATCTATCTATTAAGGAAACTAAGTTAGTTTTTTTTATTTTTTTCATAGTAGGCGATGAATTTTTTTTAAAGATACCAAGCTATGCGCAACACATATGGCAACAATTCGTCTTCAGACATTTTTTGGATAAAGTTAATATTAAAGGCGCTATACAATTAAGTTCGTGATTTGACCATCTCCGACCACTGTGCACAGAGGGTGACCCCAGAGCAGTGGTTAACATCCATACCTAAGGCTACATCCATAGTCATAATTATAGTTATAATTCATCAATTATTTTGTGTTCGAAAGACCAGGCTGCCATCTTGAATTTATCGATTTTTCGTAGTTAGAATGCCTCAGCCAGTTGGACCGGTTTCTCCATAGATTTTATTTTTCTAGATGGCCTTGACCTTCAAATAAGATGTATTCAATATGTTTACATGTACACTAGTGCGCAAATTAACAGAATATCTCCCTAAAAATCATGTTCTAGACACGATTCCTCTAAATAGTAACGATCTGAGATGGAGTATGCAAAAATATTATCACAATTTATGCCTCGATGCCTTGGAAAACTTTGCTAAATACTCCACCAATCTTACTTGTGTATAACTTGAGATAAATCATGATTTATGGAAGTTGAAGAGGTTCGTCAGAGTCATCTACTTAGAGGATTACAAAATACCACCAGGAAAATGTGGTTCATTAAATTAAGATTTTGTTTAGACAGCATGTGCTGCTTAGTGGAACAGTTCCAACCTAATCTATCCCCTATTCGGAGGCACTTGAGTTCTAGAAGAAAAACATGTACAAGATTTTGCGATATGACATATTTAAAAAAAACATATAATCTATATGATGCAAGCCGTTAGGCTTATACACTTCTTAATAAACAAAGCTTGAACAATCAATATCAAAATACTGCACTTGTAAGAGAGGGGGAAGAGAGAGGGAGAGAGAGAGAGAGAGAGGGGGGGGGAGAGAGAGAGAGAGAGAGGGGGGGGGTTAGGTTGGGGTTAAAAGGTTATTTTTTTTATGTCATAGTTCACAGACACACATAAATAGGGGAGAACAGTACAAAATGCACTGGTGGGGTAGAAGGACCCACTCAATATATATGCTCAAATCTTTAAAACTATAGATTAAATGGAATTATATTTTATCAAATTTTAAATAAAACAGCATAACTCATAATTTGGTAGTAGGCTAAGACACTATATACACCAAATATGATCAAAATTGAAGAAATTGTCCCGACTGTTACTCACATGTAAATAATAGTGTTATTCAAATAAGCTTTTAACAAACGTTAATATCCATGGTTTATAATAAATCCACTTCACATATATCGCATACAACAAAAAATCAAGATAGTGTCAAAACTTCACTATAATTCCACGTATTTTCAGAATATTTAGACAAAAACATGCGAAACTAAAACTGGGGCAGAACGCACTGTGTCGTTATGTATACGTCTACACGCTAACGAAAAAATACTCAGTGGAGCGGTTAAATGTATGAAGCCAATGTTGGTATACAAAACTTACTTCTGGTAAAATTCTACTCAAAAGTAAGTAATTTGAACCCAATGGTTCAGATAAACACAAATAAACCCAACGTGCTACCCACATTTAACTGCTCCTTTGGGTCCTTTTTTCTAAGCGTGTATATAATAAGGAGTTGGCAACATATAACAACGTTTTGCGCAACGTCTTTATTCTATAGCCATTGGCTGCTTGACTGCTTGAGAGCTAAGAGGACGTGGCGATATGTTGCAACTTTACACCTCTAATGAGTAACTTTTTATAGCTGTGTTTTTACTTTTTATAAGCGGTGCATGCTATCCCATTAATGTGGTGCACAATATTCCAGTGCACTATGGTACGAAAGGACAAATTTCGCGACAAAAATCGATAACTCGAAAACCATTAACTTTTTTTTTATGAAAATGTTTATATTTTTATATTAATCCATCTCCTTTTTTTAATAAAAAAAATATATCACAGACAAACAGACATAACATATCGAACATTTGACACTTTAAATCATCTACAACAACTACAACTACAACACACCTGCGCGTTCTGTTCAGCACACTGTGATGGATGATTAAGTTGAATAGATGGCGGTAGTGTGTTAACGTTAAACTTATGAAAATCGAGTATACGCGCTATCTGTGGCGATATTACCAACTAAGAAACATTTGAAGTGAATGTTCAATGCGTAATCGATGAAAGAAACTGCAAGTGTTATGTATGTTTGTCTGTGTTAACACATTCATATTTGTTTACTTACATTTATTTACATCATTTTATGTACATTTTTTTAATTATATTTATGTATTTACATATGCAAATTTCCATTAAATTAAAATATCTACCATTCTGTACAAACGAAAAAACCCTCTAAATCATATGAATAAAAAGTTGAAATTTTTTTTATCAGCATAAAAGGACCAACCTAGTCACCACACAAACCAAGAGATAGATCTTATTTTTTAAATTAAATCTCAAGAAGACATCATCTGTCTAAGGTTAATGGTTTTTGAGTTATCGATTTTTGTCGCGAAATTTGTCCATTCGTACCATAGTGCAGTGTTGCGGTGCGTCTTAACTCAATTTTAGGGTGCATATTGAGCAATAAAACGGGCGTTTTACCCCGAAGTCGTCTTGGGATCATATTGGAAAAGCTTTAAAATAACATGAAAAACCATTGTTTAGAATTAAAATCACATTTGATCTACAACGAAAATATCGTAATGCACCATACTCAATAACTTATTCCTATATTTCAGCTTCAATTACCTAGAAATTCACGATATTGCTTAGACGGTGCATTTTGTACCATCCTCCCCTATATAGCCGTACAGCCGAACAAATCTATCTATCTATCTATATATATATAAATGGATTTCTGTCTGTCTGTCTGTCTGTCTGTCTGTCTTTCTATCTGTCTGACCCTAATAGACTCGAAAACTACTGAACCGATCGGCGTGAAATTTTGTATGCATGGGTTTCTGGGGCCGGAGAAGGTTCTTATGATGGTTTGAGACCCCTCCATTCACTAGAAGGGGGGCTTCCATACAAATGAAACACTCATCTCTACATAACTCAAGACCTAATCAAGCAAAAGAAACCAAATTTAGCATGTGTGAGTTTTTGAAGGCAACAAAGGTTTCTATGGTAGCTTGAGAACCCTCCCCGTCCTAAAAGGGGTGGCTCCCATATAAAAAAAAACACAATATTTTGCATGACTCCGGAGCTAATCAAGCAAATGGAACGAAATTTAGCATGTGGTGGTTTTTGAAGACAAAAAATGTTTCTATGTTGGTTTGAGACCCCTACCCATTCTAAAAAGGGAGGGGGGGGGGGTTCCGATACAAATGAAATACAATATTCTGCATGACTCGAGAACTAATCAAGCAAATGGAACCAAATTTTGTATGCGGTGTTTTTTGAAGACAAAAATTGGTTCTATATTGATTTGAGACCCCTCCCCTTTCTGAAAGAGGGGGGGGGGTCTCATACAAATGAAACGCAAATCCTTGCATAACTCGAGAATTTATCAGGGAAATGGAACCAAATTGGGCATGTGGAAGATTTTAAAGGAGAGAAATGTTTCTATGGTGATTTGAGAATCTTCCACCATATGAGGAGCGGGGGGGGGGGGGGGTGCTCCTCCAAATGAAACACAAATTTCTGCATAACTCGAGAACTAAAAAAGCAAATGGAACCAAATTTGGCATGTAGAGGTTTCTGAAGAAGATAAATGTTTCTAAGGTGGTTTGGACTCCTTCATCTTCTGGAAGGGAGTAGGAGGGGCTTCAATACAAATGAAACACAAATTTCTGAATTTGTCGGGAACTAATCAAGCAAATGGAACCAAATTTGGAATGGACGAGTTTTTGGCATTAATTATTTTTTTAAGTGGTTCAAAGCCACTCCTCCCTCTAAAAAGGGGGGCTCTCATACAAATGATACACAAATTTCAACCAAACATGAGAACTATGTCATCTGCTTTGCAAATTTGTATTTAGTAGAAGGCATCTTATGATAGTTCGAGACCCCTCCCATGCAAATGAAAACCAAATTCCTGAATAACTCGAAAAGTAATCCAGCAAATGGAACCAAAATTGGTATGGGTGAGTTTTTGTAGGCAAGAAATTTTTCTATGGTATTTTGAGACCTCTCCTTACTCTGGAAAAGGGAGCTCCCAAACATACGAAACACAAATTTAAACCAAACATGAAAACTATCCGTACCGCTATTCAAATTTGCATGCAGGGGTTTTGGGTCCGGGAAAGGATCTTATGATAGTTCGACACCCCTCCCGTCTTTAGAAAGGGGGGCTCTCATGCGAATGAAAAACTAGTTGCTGCATAATTCAAGAACAAATCAAACAAATGGAACCAACTATGGCATGTGGAGGTTTTTGTAGGCAAGAAATGTTTCTACGGTGGTTTGAGACCCTCTCCTCTTAGGAAGAAGGGGCTCTCATACAAATGAAACACGAATTTCAGCCTAACATGAGAATTATCCCAACAGGTATGACAATTTTTATGCATGGATTTTTGGAGTCGGGGAAGGTTCTTATGATGGTTCGATACCCCTCCCGCACTAATCAAGCAACTGGAACCAAATTTGGATGTGGGGGTTTTCGGACCCAAGAAATGTTTTTATGGAGGTTTGAGACTCCACCCGTCTCTGGAAGGGGTGGGTTCTCATGAAAATTAGACACAAATATGAAAACTTATATGTAGGGGTTGTTGAGGCCGGAGAAGGTTCTTATGATGGTTCGAAGCACCTTCCCCGCCTGGAAGGGGAGGACTTCCATACAAATGAAACATAAATTTCTGCAAAGTTCGAGTTCTTGGAATTGGAGTTCTTCAAATGGAACCAACTTTGGCATGTGGGGGTTTTTGGGCAGGATTTTTTTTCTTATGTGGTTCGAGACAGCTTCCCTCTGGAGAGGGGAAAGGAGGGCTCTCAAACCAATGAACTTAAACACAAAATGTGTATTTCTCGGGTAAGAAGCATATTCTGATAGAAGTTTATTCCCCTTTTTAGTCAAGAATTGGTTGAGTTACTCTCAGTGCTACATTATGCACAAGAAGTTAATCTTAGGTTATGCAAGAGAAAATTACGTACAAACTGACAGGATACGGCTTCGTTTGTCTTTGAAATGCTTCTACGCAGAAAGCAAAACCGGTAGAAACAACTGGTCCAAGCTTTTTTTTTGCATAAATAACACACATAAGCAAACGAAACTATTTTAACCAGATTCATTCAGAACCATAAACGCGACAGTTTTATTAATTTTTCATTCATTTAGTTGCATGCGTTGCAAGGCTCGCACCGGGTTCAGCTAGTAGCCAAATAAAATTGCACCACTATCAATTTCTCGCGATAATAACCGAAAATAATCTTTTCATTAAAGGTAACATTCAAAGTTCAAGCATACAATAAAATATTGTATTTTAAAAGCTGTCTAAAAAACAAAGTGAATAGTGATAACTAAATTAAGGAGTGTATCGAAAATAAGCTATCCACAAACTTTCTTTCAAATTATGTTGAAAACCGATATTTTATTCATACAAAAAAATGATCCTTTATTGTAGGAGCTTAAACTTGAATATAATGAAGACCGTATAAAATTTAAGTTATTCCTTCACGATTTTTCTAGCTTTGGATCGAATGCTCTTCATCATGTTCCGGACAAGTGTTGCATCGCATTTTTTGGACGCTTGAGCTAAAATTTTGTTGAACTCCTGCATGTTCCCAGGTGCCGACGCTAAATCCCAAAACAGTGGAGGTGTACTATGCTTCTTATATAAAGGCAACAATCTCTTCTGGAGACACTCAGATCGATAGATTTCCGCATTTATAGTTCCGGTAATGTAAAAAATGGTTGACTTCAAACCACAGGAACATATTGCTTGCCATACCAGTACCTTTCGACCGAATTTCTCCACTTGAATCGACCTGTCCGCATCGCTCACATCCTCCCCAACGACGGCAGTAAAGTATTGTGGACCTGGAAGGGTTTTTGAGTCCTCCTTCACATAGGTCTCATCGTCCATCAAAACGCATGCATCCGGACGCTGCAAAAGACGCGAATACAATTTCCGGGCCCTTGTTGCTGCTCGCTTCTTCTGTTCTGCACTTTGTTTCGAGATTTTCTGATTCTTGTAGGTCTTCAGGTGGTTTCGCCTCTTGATACGCTGGATCATTCCGACACTCGTTCCCGCTTTTTTGGCCAAATCACGTATTGACATTGATTTGTTCTTCATGATTAGAGATACCACTTTCTGCTCCAGTTTCGGGTTGGAAGAACCGGGTTTTCTGCCTCTTCCTGGTAGCTCATCCAAAGAATAGTGTTCCCCCAACTTATTAATGATGGTTTTAACACTCGCATGATGAATTCCAAACCGCCAATTTTCGCATAGTAATACCCTCCTCACTTAGCCATGTGTCCAAAACCTCAATTTTCACTTCCTTTTCAATACGCGACATTTTGAAAACGCAGAATTTGAACCGCACAAACAAGTAAACAAAAGAAAGCTGACAGTCAAACGCACAGCATGCAGTGTTCAGAGCATAAAAAACCATCACAAATACATGCGTACAACGCAAATGTATGAGGCTAGCTTATATTCGATACACTCCTTAGTTATACGAGAACAGCTCAAAAGAAAATGCAAGGTTCCATTTTATTAGGAATTTTGTCAAATTCCCGGATCCATCCAGGAGCACCCAAAAATGGCCATTCAATGGTCATTTATTTTCTACAAACCGTCGGTGTCCACAGACCGCTGTAAGATTTTAAGTATTATCAAAAAACAAACATTTTTTCCTGGACCGACCATTTTGTCTAACCCTTTTATCTTCACCCTAGCTCTAGCAAGCGGTATTCTATCCATGTCACCGTATTAGTGAAAACTTTCCACCATCAGGAGTTGGCCAACCATCTCATTACTTCCACTCCCAAACTAAGTACGGACGACACTTGACCTTCATTTTGAAACTTCAATTACTCATCAACAACTTTGCCTCCGTGCTTCGACAGCCACCCTGAATGCTCCACTAAAAAAATGGGGAACATCTTCCGGAGGCCGCAAATAATGTCTTCCCATCCAGCAGTAAATGAACTTTCTGCCGGGGTGTTCCTTTTTTGATTAGAGTTTAATGCAATTTACTTAGAAGTGGATTATATTTCAAGCTTTGTCGGAAAAAGCACTCACCACCGTCAATGACAGTGGCGGCTCTGGAGTGTCCAAGTCCACGATAACAAGCGCAAAATAGGGGTGGCTACTCCTCGGGGGTCTGTTTTTCCTCATTCACACTTTTCCCGAGCAAACTTCCTTGGCGCTAGAACAAGTGAAGCTCCGAAGTTTGTCTCGAGTGACTGTTGCCATATTGGTTGGGTTGCCTTGGTGCCTCGCTCGGTGTTCTTGTCACAAGTGCAGAAAATGATAATGGAATGAAAGTGATATTATGCAAATACCGTTTCACAGATGCCGAAGAAACCCTTTAATATAGTGATGCAAGGCATCGGGCAGACCAAATACAACAAATGCCTGCACTGAGACACTGTGTGCGCTCGCTCTAGGAACTCATCGTTTTCCTGTTGCAAACTGCATTCATTCTGTTGCTGCTTCTGCTGCTGGGGATAGGAGAAGCGTACAATATAAACATAGCAATTTAGCATGAATGTGGAAAAAGTGAGAGAAATGTTGGAAAAACATGTTTATTCTCTTATTTTATCAGACACCAGCTCGCCGGGGTCTGGATCTGGTGGCTGACAAACTGAATGAATTGCGGGCGGTGCATCTTGTCAGAAGTAACCTTGCATAACAACATGACGCACACTGTCACACCCCGGACAGGGCTGCAGCAGAATTTGTAAAGTGTTTTCCTTTGAGTAATTGCTTCCTCAACTGGATTCACGTGCACAGGGGCCTTCTGCCTTTGGTAGTGTAACAAATCCCCTAGTCGTATACCAAACACAAGGTGCAAGCGGCGCTTTCCGACTGCAATAAGTTGGGATTTGCACTGGATCTCTCCCATTCAAGCTACCTACTCCGAGCACAGGAATTACTCAAGATGCCAGATGCTTAACGTAACTGGTTGGGTTGGTAATAAGTTTATTAAATTATTCGTGTACAGTTTGTTGGAACAACCTCTGGGGATGAATAATAGAAGCTTAGCTTGGGAAATACTAATTAGGGAAACGACCTGGCTGGCACCAACAAAAGGATCAGATTCAAAATATAGAGAGCTGGAAGGGATTCAATGCGGGCTTATGTTTCAGACTGTTGCAGTGGATTACTTTATGAAATAAGTCTTTCCTGACGATAGTTGACTGGGAGCTTCGGCATTGGCTGTGTAATTTAAGTACGGGAGTAAATATGGGTATTGTGTAAGTTTTGGGCATCAAACATTGATAGCTTTCTTTAGAACCAAAACGGAGGTCGTAAGTTAAATCAGTTTGCAAAATCTTGTTTTTGGAGACAAATTTCGTAACAAACGAAAAGTTGATTGGAAATTAGTTGGCAGCGTTTCAAATTTTTTACGTAAAAAAGACTAGAGTTCAATAGAAAATGTTCAAAGAAAAGTTTCAAATATGTCTTGGTAACACTAAAATCAATAGGTGTCCAAGGTTTTCACAGTCTTTGGAGTAACAGTCTTTTTACCCACTAGAGAAATTTTAAATCTTTAATAAGTCTATAGATTGTAACCGTTAACTAACTAAGTAAAATGGGGTTCTGTTTAAACGCAGTGGCTTTAGCGCCACTCTCAGTCTAATAATTTTGCCCGATTAATGGGACCTTTACTCAGGGAACCTTTTGAACGGTCGTGGGTTACTAACGGCAAAACATAACTTTTAAAAACGCTGACTCCTTAGATTATACAACAGGAGACAAACGCATTTACTAGAAAGGAACTCTCTGACTAAGTCGAAAAACGATAAATAGAACAAGATAGCAAAGAGAAGCGTGTGCTTAAACCAAATGAGTGAAACAGAAAGAACCGAACGTAATGTAATGTGTGAATTTTATTCAACGAGCGGCATTGTTAACGATACAAAGGTTGTTAACGATACAAAGGGTTGATTGGTAATTTTTTTAGCATTCGTTCGTGTTGGGTTTCTTCGTTAACGTACGGAAAAGAAACAAACATGCTCATACAGTTCGTTGCAATCGTTTAGCCGCATTTATAAAATTTTGCCGTGATCTTTTTATTTCAGTGCAACAAATCATATATTATATGCATGTAGTAGTAAGATCCATTGCTTCGCTTACACACACTAATAACAGCTTTCTAACGTTGTTTACTTGTCGTAAAAGACTTATCGCCATATTTTCTGCTTCCATTGCGTTGCAAACGTTTAGACGCAGTCACCTTTATCGCGATTTTCTTTGAAAACTCCTAATTTTTTATTTATATTTTTTTTATTTTTTTAGTTCTATTACGTAACTTAAGACTTGAAGGTCTTTTTAATGTTACAATGATTTTCATTGGTAGAATAAGCGCTGCAATTCCAGACTTTACAAATTTAACTTATTTTCGAAAAGTTTGCTCAATAGTTAATGCTGTATCTGCACCTCAATAAGAATTTCCGTTGTGTACTGTGTATAGTTAATTTGTCTAGGTATGGGAAAGGCAAAACTACCAATTTACTAGTTGTAACATGAATGAATATTTTATTCAAGTCCTATGGTTTTTATAAATCTTTCTCGGAACATAATGCAAGCTTAAATCTAAGTATGTAAATAGAATGATGGGCGTTGCTTTAAGTCAGTCATAATCGAAACGGTCATGTCTGAGTAAGTCGGATAGTTGAGAATGATAGAGTCTTGGGCTCTATTTGAAAATAATGTTGAGAGTGAGTTACCATGTGCTTGGTGGATGACTAAGCATCTGCTTGAACGAAAGGGAAAATAGAAAACAAAATAGCTGCGCTCTTGCATTAGCTGTTGTAGAAATGCACTTGGGCTAGATATGGAAGTGTTGTTATGTCAATGAAATATGAAACTGAGTCATGTTACAATGTTCTGGTCTTAGGATTAGTGTTATGTTCGTGGGAATCGGTTGAAACATGGTTTGTTCTGGAAAGTCGTAAGCGTCGCGTATGAGTCGTTCTTAAGTGGGTTAGATTAACTTGTGTTTAGCACAACCGTTAACCGCATTCTGAATGTGTGTCCGAACATCAAATAGACAAAGCCAAAGCCTAAACCTAGACTTACGCCAAAGCACAAAGCAAACCGACTACAATTCGCACAGAATCATATGTCCTGGACTGACCAATGGCGCCAGGTCATTTGAGGGATTTGAAGGATAAAGGAGTAACCCGATCCAAGAGAAATTTTGGAGGATGTGTCGCGACAGACCAAGGCATGGTTTAAGTCGACAGAAATCACCGTACTTGAATGGCCAGCATGTAGTCTAGATTTCAACACCGTGAATGAGTTGAAGGCATGCATCAAGGAATGAAGGAAACAAATCTACCAAGAAACTATCGAGAAGCTGATTTCTTCGATGCCCAAGAGAATCTTTGAAGTCATCAAGAACAAAGGAGGAGCTACCAAGCACTAAATCAACAATAATTTGCAAACGCTTTGATTTTACTGGAGAGGACTTGAAGTGCGGCTAAACGAATGCAACCCTTTGTTATTATAATTTTTTGATTTTAACTACATAAGGAACTATTTTTGAAGAAACACGCTTTTAAACAAGTGGTACCAGCTTAGCTCAGGCTCGTGTTTACCGTATTTGGTTCATGAGTGCGGGTTTATGAAGAAAGATTGTAACGAATATTTCGTCGTCGAATGTTGATTTACAAGAGACAAGAGACAAGTGAAGTGAAGCAATCGATGAATGAACGAACACGCATTGGCCATCATACGCCCAACTTCCAACAATTCCAGGTCGATGAGCTTAAAGCCAGTCCACGTAAAATTTCGGTCACTTTTCTTTGAGTGAATATTTTGAATTATTTCACGGAAGGCTGAAACATTTCACTTATATGACAGTTGAAACTCTCCACTTTATCTCGTGGTTCAACATGTTTACATATTTGTTACATTCAAAAATATGGCGTCGAATCAAATGGAAGTGCGCAAACGCATTTCGTACGAACGGCAGCAAAATCCGAATTTATAGGTACGTGATCTTGACAAAAAACTAAAACTACCGAAAAGTATCATGTATTTTGTTTGCAAATCATTTGACCAGCGCTTGAATGGATCGGAAGGTTGAAAGTGAAACAAATCGAAAAGTATGCTCTCGACAAATAGTCAAGAAGATGGTAGCCATAATTGATAAAAATCCCAATCTTTCTGTGCGGAATGTGTGAAGTCGGAACCACACTGTACGCAAAATTAGCATTAGCATTGATGTTTGCACACCTCGTGGATGGAGCTACGATGAGGAATAAAACGTTGAAGACATTGCATGCCACCATGAAACGAAACCTGATTACGGTTGCTGATACGTTTCTTCGCGCAATAATCTCCACGAAGACACTCCTCGATCGCTCACCTGGCCACGTCCATGCAACCGTTGGTGATAGGGAGGATTTGGTATCTACCTTAAGAAGACACGGGGAACCCTCGTAGCCTTCAGTAGATATCAAAAGAAAAGGGAAATTAATAGTCGGAGAGAATAGTTGAACAGAATGCCCTGTTTGGTGTACAGAACAAAAATGTATTAAAAAATGGTCGTTGGGAGCATCTTGTCTAAGAAGGTTAAGTGATGCTCCATTTCTCTTCAAACGGTTGGGACTTTAGCATTAACTATAGTCCTAGCTCCTTACAGCTTATTGTTATAGCGCCATTACACCCCCTTCACAAACACACTCACACACACCTCACTCGCCCACGTCACTGCTTCTGTTTGGATTTAGATTAGTGAGCGCCGACTGAAAGTTAAAAGCGTCCAAACAATTCACCAACTGTGAAATATTGCAATTAAAAGTCGACTACAATGTTTACAGGTTACAAAGAATATTGATAGTTGATTTCCTTTTGAGTTTCATTTAAATCTTCAGCCCCCCCGAGAACCAATTGAACTGAAATTCCGACTGTGGTCCAGAAGTTGCCTGAACCCTCATCCGCACCAAACCCATCACCCCTCATTCACCACTTCAAAAGCAACAAAACAAATACGACAAAACAATAAGACCACCTTTTGATTTCCATAAAGGATGCTCGAATTTGAGGATCTGAATTTTGATTATTGATGTACGGGGCATTTTAATATCAATATACTATAGATCGTAATTCAAGTCCTGAATGAAAAACTATGAATCTATTAAAGAAGAAAACGCAGGCTACTTCTAGGCTGTTGCCAAAATTTGAGCTCAACTACCTCACGGGAAAACGAAAAACAAGCCCCCAAACATGACCACTCTGTACGAAAATCGGGATCTGGTCCCATTGTATTGTCCGTCACTGTATGTATCTGAAATGTTGCATAGGCAATCTCGAGTAATTCATGTTGAGGGCCTAAAAACCATATGTAAACAATGACTTCAAATGTCGATTTCTCTTGAATCTTAAATTACTCGCGTGAAATGAAAGCAGCATCTGGTAGAAGAATGTTTGTTCTACCATATGGAGTAGCTGGATATAGTAGGATGCTTATGATTCGTGAGAGATCAACGTTTAAAGTCATTGTTTGCAAATGGCTTTTAGGCCCTAATCATGAATTACTCGAGAAATGTAGATTCAAACATCCTTTACGACGTCAATGCGATGGTGTTTCGAGTATGCGACAATTACGAAGCGTGCAAAGCAAAACTAAAAATTAAGAGGGCCTGAACCGTATTAATACATTTGACCCTTCAATACTGTACAGACCAGTTTCTCTGGATTGTCCATGTACATTTAAAAATAATATACTTAGCTGAATTTTACTCGATCTCGTTCTCATCTAAGAAGAATTACAATTTTCATTCATCCAACGAAGAAACAGGTGTGCAACAATATGAAACATTCTCTCTCTTTGTGTTTTGTTCATGCATTTTTGTTTTGTTTCTCTTTTTCTTCAACCACATGATCAATACAAGCATCACTAAATTCGTTTCGATCGGCAACAACTCAGCCGTAGTCTTCATTATCATACAGCGGTTCTCATCGCCTCACTCCAGGAGACAATCACCCTCTAAAATCACACTTTGCTTCTTTTCGCACATTTTTCTCGCACACCTACTTTATTTTCTTGTCGATATTTTCTGTATTGAAGTTATATTAATTAATGAAAATTAATTTTTAAATTTGTTGGAACGAGCAAAAATAATGACTGGAAAAAACACGTCTGCTCGTGGCCATGGCACACTCTGTCCAGAACCACACTGTACGCAAAATGCACAGAAAAAAAATCTGAATTTTCATTGTGATGTAAACATCAGAGCATGTTAACTTGTATTACATTCCACAGGATGGAGCAACTAGCATGAAACAGTTCTAACAAAGATGAGCTTTTGAATACAATATTATTGGCAATGTATGGAATCTAAACAAAATAGTCAAAAGGTCGAAAGTAACATTTGTAAACAATGACATCAAGCGTATTTTTCTGGGACCTGCTTGCTCCCACAAACAAAATAGCACCAGAAACAGATAAATGGACTTATTACCTTCCTTTCGGTAGTGGATATAGAATCTAATAATATAGATGTAAGCTACCTGGAAATTCCAGGATATTAACGTTTTAAGTCATTGTTTACAATTGTTACTTTCAACCTTTTGACGATTTTGTCTAGGAATGTCCTAGAACTTTACACGATGTATGAAGCATTTTTTTTTTCTTTTTTTGTTGACATGTGCAAAATTTCATAACAATCGGTTTGATGGTTATTGAGAAGTCATCGAAACAAGAAGAAAATCGTCAGAGAACTTTGCGCGCCGTCATGGCAAATACGACTGCAACCATGAGATGGATCGGAAGACAACTGGGAATCACCCATACAACTGTGTCTCGGGTGGTAAAATCGTTTGAGGAGTCCCAGGCGACCGAGCGGCGGGCTGGAAGTGGAAAAAAATATAAGACACTGACCCTGTGAAGGCCCGGAAGGTGTTGGATTATTTCAAGTGTAATCCGAACCTTTTGATTCGCGACGCGGCTCTCCAGACAAAGTGACCCGCCTGGTTTGTTCAGCTAACCATGAAACGATCTGGGCTTCGGGTATTTGAAGAAGAAAAAAGTGGACAAATTCGCCAAAAAATACTTGCTCTGACAGGCCATATGCTAATGCAGTAACCTGAGTAAACCGTACATCACAACGGGTACCATCAACAGCGAAATTTACCGCACCGAGTGCCTCCAGAAGCGTCTGTTGCCCTTCCTGCGGTTCCACGGAGGCGAGACATTATTTTGGCCGGACCTGGCATCATGCCATTACGCGCGATCGACGTTGGATTGGTACAGAGACAATAACGTTGTTTTTGTACCAAAAACCGCCGACCCCCCTAATTCACCAGAGACTCGTCCGGTAGAAAGATTTTGAGCCATATAAAGGCCAAAGTTTGAAAATTTTCCAAGATGTTGAAGAACGAGCTGGAGTTGAAGAAAGAATGGATGAAAGTGACCAACAAGGTCGGCTCCACCATTTCACAAAATGTAATGAGCTGTCTAAAGGGAAAGGTGCGGGATTTCAGCAATGGAAAAACAATTGAATAAAATAATTATGCCGAAACATAATTTTTATGTATTGGTTCATTCCCTGAAAGTTTCAAGCAAATCCGGCTTAAAATAGATTTGCTGGTGCAGTTTTTTCGAGTACAGGCCTTATGTTCAAGATATTGAACAGAAATGTTCAGTATCTGTTCGAGCTGTGTAAAACAGAGGCAAGGACTGAAGGTGTACAAGGTGAAAAAGGTTCCCAAACGTAATGACAAGCAAAATTTAAATGCAAAAACTCATGCTAAGGAGCATTACAGCTATTTTTTCAAACCTTTTCTTGTATCATAATGGACCACGAAACAAACGTACTCAAAGACTTTAAACAACTTCCTGGTCAGGTTTTTTTATACCGCAACGCAAAAAAAAAAACAACGTTGCCGAGCATTTCCGCACAAAAATGGTTCCCAAATTCCCAAAGAAATATTTTATTTGGCAGGTTTTATTCATGTAGATATGGTCAATAATCCAAAAGTTTAGTCTCTACCGGCACTATCAATACCGATGTGTACGAGAAAGCATGTCTGTTTTGGTCTGATTTGGCTTCTTGTCACTATCGAATTCCCGCCTTGGAATGGTATAAGGTACAAGAGCTCAAATACGTGCCATAAACAGCCAATCCACAAAACTGTTCAGAACTTCGCCCAATAGAGAAATACTGGGCTCTAGTTAAGCGGAAACTTTTCGAAACTAAGAAGAAAGCAAATGGTACCGATGGTTTCAAAAGAGCACGGAGATTCGTCACGGCGGGCGTATCTGAGCATACCGTAAGGAATCTGATGGCGGGTGTACAACAGGAAGTTAGAGAATTTTACAGGAATATTAATTAACATCGTAATCGACTGTTTTCAATGTATCCGTAACTCTATTATTGTGAAATAAACAATCGGTTTTGTGGAATTATGTGTAATTTTTTTTTGCTGCTATTATTTTGATGTCCGAAATTTATCGTGGACAGGCTTTACACCGAAGGAAGATGAATTCATTACTTTTAGGAAGATGAATTCTAGCTGCGATGAGGCCGTGGAAACAATACAAGAAATTTGATTCTTGAATGACAGTTTGGAGTCAAGCATAACTCCCTAGATCCTATTTCTTCGAAGAATTTAGTCGTGGAGACACATTGCACGTTATCGTTCAAAGGCGACAGCTGAACATTTTGCGATTTTCGCTGTGTTTCCTCAGAGCGAACCTTTTTGCTGCTTTTATATGTTTGAGGTCGTAATTTGACCAAGCAGGTTTGCGAGGCTTAGGCACGAACTGATCAACAGCGAACAGCAAAATACCACACATAGTCGAAGCAGAAAAATTCGCATCCTCATTGCAGGGTCGTGTTCCAATCCACGCCGGCGAGAAACGTTCATTCCCACCAAGTTGGCCAGAA
The DNA here is from genome assembly GCA_034211315.2 of Aedes japonicus. NCBI lineage: Eukaryota > Metazoa > Arthropoda > Insecta > Diptera > Culicidae > Aedes > Aedes japonicus. The sequence goes on from JASCZW010013289.1 coordinate 19,914, forward strand.
GTCATAATAAACGTTTTCAATGTTGTCATGGAAGTTGTACTAAGGAATAAATGTCAGTGTCAATAGCATAGGAGAATGATTTCAGCCAATTTTGACAAGCGGTGTCTGCTCTTGAAGACCAGAACATCTTTGGCCCAATTCTTCTCTAATAGAACATAGATCCAGCAAACGGCTTTTCGCGTTCAGAATGACATTAACTTGCCAAAGTCTGGCGGCAGCATAAGTATCAAATCAGAGGGGGATATAGATTACCCAGATAAACAGAGTCCCGGATTTAGTAGATATCGCCACCCAAAGATGTTCAACCGTTGAGTCTTCGGGAGTTCACCACCACATTTCTTGTTGCTCCTGTGCGACGATAGGTCTAGCCTATAGACATATGTATCGACGAACAATTGCATGAGCATGAGCATGAGCATGATTGACCGCCCGAGGTTGCTACTCCGTTATTGCCAGATCAGCTGTTATTACACAAAGAACCAAAAGATGATGCTTGGGACTAGCATACATCCTCAATGTGTTAAAACTGGTGATCTTAAACTAAGGCAATACCGGCGCCGGCCTCGCCCGAATGCAGGTCAGGTAGGGAATGGGTAGGAATATGTTGACGTGATACTCGCTTTGTTGGAAGCCAAGAACACCTCTGCACTTCCACGAAAAATCACTGGAATGATGGATAAAATGGTTGTGTTTGCAGCCGGATCCGTTTTGGTGAACGGTGTGCTGAATTCAACTGACGTCGGCAGCGAATAAGATATTTAAATATGTTTCCGATTTATTCTCTGTACAGAGATGCACATTAAAGCTATTCAAATTTTGGCAACGATTTAAGCCAACAGTAATGATGCTGTTGGGGCCACTAACAAGTGTGGGTAGTTTATTTCAATGGAATACAAGAATACGTAGAGAACATCGAGTTTGAGGACCGATTTAAACCAATAGTAGGGATGTTGTTGGGGCCACTCACAAGTGTGGATGGTTTATTCAATAAAGTAATACAGAAGTATTATGGTTTCGAGTTGAAAATCGAACGCATCCAGCCTTAACCTAGTCTGACACAATCGATTCCACTCTCGCTCCGCACGCACCCAATGTACGGAACGTAGCTAGCGCATGCAGTAACATGCGCATCTTACTGGTCGTCATACAGCAGCACCACACTCAATGGATGACTAGGCAGTTTTCAACGTACGAGAAATTCGCAGAGCAAAGTCATTATTCACGTCGCCAATCGAGGTCTTAATTCGAGTCTCTACAACCGACAACCATAATATTGTTAAAAGTATACACCGAGATGTGTAGGACCGATTTAAACTAACAGTAGGGATGCTAGTTGGGATAACTCACAAGTGTGGGTGGTTTATTTCAGTGGAATACTAAAAGTATTTTTAAAACACCGAGTTTCAGGACCGATTTAAACCAACTAGTAGGGATGCTGATGGGGCCACTCACAAGTGTGGCGTGGTTTATTTCAATAAACCACAGAAATACATCAAAATTCCGACGTTTGAGGACCTATCTCTCGATCCAGCTTTAACACTTGTCATGACATCGAAATGCAGAAACCACCATCCCCGCACTCTGGTATACTTTAGATATCAGTTTGATCGAAAACACTATCATTTACGTAATTTCATAACATCAACTATGACGGATTAGAAAACCTCTGCTTTGTTCAAAAGCAAAGCCTACTCCACCGTTCCGACAAAATCATCCAAAGTGCATTTGCAATCGTCACGAACAATTCTCACGTAACTTTTCAAAGGACCTATCTAACAATTTGCTTATCCCGAGGAAAACGAGGTTGAAGAATATGAAAATATTGTTTGAAAATGTTTCAAACTGGATCAAGTTTTACCCATTCAATTGCTTTTGAGGGCAAGCATTGTTGTTGAATTTGCTACAGTAATGGTCTTTGTAGCATTTTATGTTAAAATAACAACGAAAACATCAAAAATGTTAGATAGGACATTTTACTTAAGCGAACTGTACATTGGTCGTGCCACATACGACATTTTATTCCAATGATAGCTACATAGGTCATTTCAATTTTTATTATCATTCTATTAGTAAAGTAGAACATAACACATAGCAATAGAGATTGCTTTCTCTTTCACACACGCATTTGCTTCCCGGTGATAACAATCCTATTCTTTCTACGTGCCTTCGGATAGTTTCTACATACACCTCCTCGATGCTGTCTTCTTGTAGAGGATCCCGCGAAGGATCTGAACCATAACTGGCGACAACCCAACTTTGCTGGCTACCACATATAGCAACTTCCTCAAATTGTGCTGCTAATGATTGATCCGGATGTGATGAAAATATTGTTGTTGTTGCTGCGGCTGCAAGAAACGACCAATATTCAAGATATATTTTGATCTATACAACCTTATTTTAAGGAACTAATGCACTTACCGAGGAGCAAATCGAACGCAAAATTATTAATTCCTTCCGACATTGTTGGAACGGTATTTTGTACTTTTTCCAATCGAACGATCGAAGTACGGATTTGCTTTGTTATGTTTGTTCTGACACTTCAGACGTTGAGCGCAACAGGTACATTGAAACGTCTTATCAAACAGTAGAGCATCGCTATTGCGAAATCAGAAATCGGACGTTTTGTTGATTTTCAATTTTCTTAATATTATGCAAACATATCAAAATGCGTGTTTTAAAATAATGTTGATAAGTGTAATAGCAATAGTGTGCATTAACCCTTAAAGGTGCAGGACGGACTTTTAATTTTGAAAACGCTATATCTCAACGATGCCTTGACCTTTCCAGTTGAAACTTTCACTCAAATCAAGGGAATGGTTGTCCTAAATTATGAATATATGTAAACCCCTCCAACTCATCCCCCCTTCTTTTCGTGGCTGAAACTAGGTGGCTCTAAGGGTATTATTCATCATGATATTTAAATTGATTTGGTTTTTCACTTTTTTTATAAACGGTTTTATGTTTTTTAGTAAGTTTTTAACATAAATGGAACATGAAAAGTATACAATTGGGTATAAACATCTTTTTCGGGATGTTCTAGGTCGTCCAAACACTCCTGGAATGTTGATCTTGGACGATATCTCTATGACACGTGAGCATAGGACCTACATGCATGAAACATGTTCAACAATATTCAAAAAGAGTGAAATTATTATCTGCCATCCATCTCCATTCATATCAAACGTTCAAGTCTCTCCAAATTGTCCTGGAGTTCAGGTCAAATGATCTACTTGATCAACCATGACTGGGCTACTGTCCTCAGCAACGCAGCATACCCAAGCAGACTCAAAAAAGCCATACAAAGAGATTGTAATATATTTACCTTCATATAAGATGTTCTAGGTTCTCCAAATTGTGCTGGAATTCAGATAGTTCGTAGTCATTAGTTCAACCATGCCTAATGTAATGTCCCTGACATTGTATAATATCTTCGCTGATTTATAGTCCCAGTGCGCATCGTTTTCGACCCATTTCGATTTATATTTGTTGTTCTATGTGCTCCAGGTCGTTGTGGAGTTCAAGTCATAAAATCTATTGAATCAACCAGAGCTATAATATAGTTCTTATGGAAGAAGCATATTCAAACAGACTCACGGAGGTTGTGTGCATAAACATCAATCTATTTGTCTGCATATCAGTTATCCTATGTTCTCCAAATCTGCCTGGAGTTCAGATCAAATGATCTACTAGATCAACCATGTGACCCATTGGCCTTAGTAATGCAGAATACCCAAAACAGGCTCAAAGAGATTATACAAATGAAACAAGAAGAATCACATGAACATTAACCTATTATGGACCAAGAAGGAAACGTGGAGAATAGACTTTTATTCCTACTCTATGGGACAAAGGCGTTTCAAACTAATTTATGTTTGTCTACGTTTCGACGACATACGAAATCGCGCGGAAAGGATCCAGGCTTCCGGAGATAAACTCGAACCACTAAAAACATTTTTTTTTTGCGTGTCTAAATTCGTAGTTAGTATTTTGCAGAATCTTTCCAAATTGGTTGGGCCAAAACTCAATGCGACGATCGGAATATTTGCGAATTCTAGCCGAAGAGCTTGCCATTCCACATATGAAAGATAGGGTTTCTAGGGGCCACCTTAGTCAGGAGCTCTCTTCAGGCATTAAAGCGAAAACGAAGGTATTTGTTATTCCTGTGGCCAACCAACTTATGTTGACTGTTGGAAATGTCATAAATTCAGCTGTCAAAGTCATATGAAAGAAAAGAAAATAGTGTGCTGCCAGATTTGCGAATCAAAAGATCAAATCTAGACAAAATAGTCAAAAAGTCGAAAGTAACATTTGTAAACAATGACTTCTAGCGTATATTTCTGGGATCTGCTTGCTCCCAAAAACAAAATAACACCAGAAACAGATACAGGGAGCTAGTACCTTCGCGGCAGTAGTAGATATAAATGATAGAAAACCTGTATTTACAGTAAATTTACGTTTCAAGTCATTGTTTACAATTGTTACTTTCGACCTTTTGACGATTTTGTCTAGAAATCGTCAATTTCAAGCCATCCAAAGACGATCTGGCGATCAGTAAACGGTGTAAAAGATGCTCAAAAAGAAGAATTTCGAAAACGAATACGAAATGTTGTTTTTGACGTAGACTACGTCTTACGGCAAGGGTAGGGTGTCAAATGAAAATCTAAAATATTGCGACCGTCACGAAAAACCGTACGTTTTGTACGCGAATAACTCAAATAATCCACAATAGATTTACATGATTTCTTCCTCAATCGGTCGGAAATTTTACCGCGCTCCAATTGAATTGTCAAACATTATTCTCAAACAATAGTAAAATATAGAAAATAACGCAAATATAAGGTGATGTCTTATAATGCCATTTTGCAGAGTAAATTTACCAAGTTTCCTATCACAGATTTCAAATCAAAGCAAGGAACGTCTTGCATCATCTTCTTCTTCTTTGTGTTAGAGAGAGACTTTAACCAATCATGTCATTCGTCTCTCCATGTCGTCTCGCATGCAGCTGAGAACGGTGTAAACGAACACTTAGGAAAATTTGCGCTCAGTCGTTTGGCAGCGTTGAAGCTGTGCGGAGCTATTCGCTGGGAGCTGGTCGCTGGAAGCTGGTCGCAGCTGCTTCATTTGCCGGCAGCGGAGCTGGTCGCAGAGGCAGCTGGTGGTAATATGTACCGAGGTTCAAACCAAGTTCAAACAGCGATCGTCGCGATGAGGTAAAATGGCGGCTTATGGGGGCGCACAATCACGTCGGTTTGTGCAAGCCGCCATCTTACCTCATCGTGACGATTGTTTCGCCGCGACTTCGAAATGCTGCTGTTTGGAGAAAGCGTCTTTGGGGCGAGCAGCAGTAGGTGAAAATAATCTGTCCATTTTGAGGACAATAAATTTAAATAAAAGAGTTGTTTATTAAAGAACTAATCTTAAATTTACTTCGGTTGCTCGATGGAGGGCGAGCCGTCGATAAAAATTTTACCCAGCTGGTTGGCGCAATCCATAAATTGATAATCTGTCCTTTTGAGGACAACCAATTCAATCGAAAGAGTTGTTTATACAAGAATTAAACAATTATTTCGTTTGGTTTCGTGTTGCCTAATATCCATGGTTGCCGATTCGTTCTCGCTGCAACTGCAAAAACGCCTCCATGGAGGGCGAGCCGTCGGGAAAATTTTATCCAACTTGTTGGAGCAATCCATAATAATCTGTCCTTTTGAGGACAACCAATCCAGTTCAGAAGTTGTTTTTATAAGAATTAAATTAATATTTCGTTGGGTTTGTGCGCCATTTAATATAGTTGCCGATTTGTTCGTTGCCAACAACTAATTGGGACGCTGGAGAAAGGTCCTTAAACTCGAGGTAGGAAATTGATATTTATTAAATTTAAATCAATTTAACAAAGAGCAATGTCATCACTAGCAATTGAATATCTCTCTATGTTATTGCTCCCTGTCTTAATAAATTTTAACATAGTATTAATTGTTATTCTGGTGATGGCATGCGCCGCGTGCTTTTACATCATACGAAGCTTCACATGATTATCGTTACAAATAATGCGCAGAAGATATTTTAATGCGTGATTATTTTCTCAGGTGTTTATCTTATATTTATAAGAATTTATCATATATTAACCATTATTTTATCCCATACCCATTGCAAAGAATAATGATATTTTGTAAAATTCACTCTCTTT